>JBBPDC010006934.1:0-13749 GCA_037974485.1 Hemigrammopetersius urotaenia | reverse complement strand
TCTTTAAGTCCATCTCATGAAAAATCGGAGCAGAAACAAAGGTGTTGCGTTTATATTTTTGTTGAGTGTATTTATATAAAGAAATGGCATTCCCCAGAGGGCGACATTGCGGAGCTCTCAGAGTCAAGTTACTCCTTTCTTTTCCTTACTACGTTTTTGTGCTGAGTTAAGCCCAAGCATTCTATGATTTGACAATCTTGTTAAAACTGAGAGAGTGTGCAGTAATTTCAGACTTTTTGACCCAATCTCGGCAGAAACTTACTCTGAGCCAACATGCTATGCTGATTCGATGCTAGACTGGCCCCCGGTAGAACAACAAGCTGATGTGGAGGTGCGGTAGATGGGGGAGGAGCTGACCGAAGGCTCCAGCGGTTGGTTAGCAGCAGTGGGACATTCAGGAGTGCTCTATACTGTGTTTCTGTTAAACCTGGCTGGGGGAGAAGACACCCGATGTGGCAATAACACCAGGCGGCTACACGGTCTTCACAGTGGACTGATGCGCTACAGATTTGCGGCAGAGGAACAGCTGCCCTCGTCAAGCTATCATGGTGTAATGACTGTAAAATCACTTCTAAATCCTGTCCTGAAAACATGGAATTTCTGACTTTGAAGCTATAGCCATTTTACCTGCCCAGAGACTGCATTCTATCATTGTGTGTGTCATGTATACCCCCCCCCCCCTTTGCTAAGGAGGAGGCTGCACTGAAGGAGTTACGCGATATGATCAACGAGCATGAAAATAAATATCCTAATGCTGCTGTAATTATTCAAGGAGATTTTAATCACTGCAATCTCTGGAAAAACATGCCTAATCTGCATCAGTCTGTAACCTTCCCCACCATGGGAAGTAAAACACTGGATCACTGTTACGGAAACTGCAGCTGAAACAAAACCTCATTTTGGAAAGTCACCTGGCAATCCTGCTAAAACCCATTTATAACAGAAGGCTCAAGACAAAGCCAGTCACAGTCAGGACCACTAACACCCGGACCGATGGTCCAAAAGCTAGCCAGCAGGGCTGCTTAGAGGCTACAGACAATTTCAAACAGACTGTGAGTGACTACGTAAGCTGGTGTACATCTATATGTACCCTTCCCAGGACTGTGCGTAGGCTCCCCAACCAAAAACCCTGGTTTAATGAGGACATTAAACAGGGAGAGGAGGGAGACATTCAAGGCAGGAGATCAGGTGGAGTATAAGAGAGCCCGCTACGAGCTGCAGAAGTCCATTAGAGCAGCAAAAAGGGCTCACTCACAAAAACTTGAAGGTTACTACCTCAACCACAACACGCGCAGCATCTGGAAGGGAATCCAAGCTGTCACAAACTACAGGGGAACCATAACAGCCACACACCCCATAACAGGCACAGCTTTTATGCCAGGTTTGACAGGCCGAACACAGAGACACCCTTAAAGGCCCTCTGTGACCCCACGGACACTGTCTTCCAGGTGACACACACAAGTCCTGAAAGCTCTGAAGAAAGTGAACCCCCGCAAGGCTGTGGGACCCGATGGAATTCCTCCCAGAGTTTTGAAGGCCTGTGGGGAACAACTAGCTGGTGTGTACACAGAAATCTTCAGCCTGTCACTATCCCAGGCAGTCTGTAACTATCCCAGGCAGTAGACCCCCGTATTTTTAAATCCTCCACCATCATACCAGTCCACAAAAGACCGGACGCCTCCTCCCTGAACGACTTCAGGCCAGTGGCACTGAAACCAGTCGTCATGAAGTTTTTAGAAAAACTGATTCTTACACACATCAACCACATGGTCCTGGACACTATAGACCCCCTCCAGTTTGCATACCGCCCCAATCGATCAGTGGAGGACGCAATAGCTCTGCACCACACTCTGTAATGTATGTCAAGATGCTCTTCCTGAATTACAGCTCTGTTTTCAACACCATCCGCCCAGGCAAGCTGATTGAGAAGCTGACAGACCTCAGCATCCCAAGTATTGAAATACAGTAAACCCCCAGTTTTATGCGGATCGGGACTCGCGGATCCAGTCACACATGTTTTTTTTGAGAACGAAACTGATCGTTTTACGCGGAAATCTTCAAAACAATGCAGAACCTGCAAATATTCTCTGCTTTTTTTTTTTGGCAATATGATTTTTTTTTGCTTTTTTTTTACTCATTTTAGTTCTTCTGGCTCCCCGTGTGCTCTCCCTTATTCTCTGTCTCTCTCTCTCATACTCTCTCTCTGTCTCTCTCTCTCTTTCTCTCTCTCTCTCTCTCTTACTCTCTCTGTCTCTCGCTCGTTTGTGACTTTTCCGGAACGCGCCCATTTTAAATATCTCTCACTCTCTCTCTCTCTCTCTCGCGTGCTCACTCTCTCTCTGTGTCTCTCTCTCTCTCTCTCCCTCTCTCTCGTTTGTGACTTTTCCGGAGCGCGTCCGTTTTAAATCTCCCTCTCTCTCTCTCTCTCTCTGTCTCTTTCTCTCTGTTTATCTCTCTCTCTCTCTCTCTTACTCTCTCTCTCTCACTCTGTTTATCTCTCTCTCTCGCTCTCTCTCTGTCTCTCTCTTGTTCGCGACTTTTCCGTATTTAAACCTTGGGTTTATCTTTACATTTTCTTTAAGAGTAATGTATTAAACTGAGTTTAAAATTAAATTAAAGTGATCTGGGCAACAACAACGTGACAACAACGTGGTTTTTCACTATATGCGGGTGCTCTTGTAACGTAACCCCCGTGAATAATGAGGAATTACTGTATTTCTTTATAATGCCAAAAAATGACAACTTATTATTTAATACAAATAAACCCAGCATTACTACAGTTTACTGCTCAGATTATGAGACTGCCTTGTCTTGAGGCATGCTTTGCAGAGATAGCTTTATTTTAAGCTGTTGAATACAATTACAAATTGTAACCATCTCATCACTTCTTCAGATGTATCATAGCATGTATGATCTTTCTGCTTCTTAAAATAAAAACTGCCATGGTGCATATCAGTGATAAAGTGGGTCAATCTGACCCTAAAGCAACACAAGAAGTATTTTGATAAAACAGATTCAAGACTACCTGACTGCACTCACTGATTCAAACTGAAACTACTCAACTCACAAGAAAACCATTGTCTTTTGTGTGTGGAGATAGAACTTTATATTACTAAACATTATCCAACTGTTAACAACACCAGATTCATCATCAATTGCTCAGCTAAAATGCTTTGGACAAGGCCATTTGCTCTTGAAGACAAAATAGCATATGTCTAAAGTCAGTAACATGACACAGCAGTCGATGCATTTTTGTCCTCAAGCCCACATCTGTCAGTGCCTCCATAGTTCTTTGCCTCCATCACAGTGCCTGCCCACTCCGTACCAACACACTGGGGCTAATGAGGTACTCATCATCTGTAATTAATTTGCTGTTTAGATGGAGCCAAAAGATTTGGGGGGGGAGCACTAGCTAAGCAATTACTTTTCCCAGCCTCTTACATGGCTATACATGTAGCCCACAGATGGTCTCTCATAGTGGTTACTGGAACTGGAAGAAGAGGCGGGCAATAGCAGAGAAATAAAAGAGGAAATAAAAAGAGCTCATTCAGGACTGAAAAAAGATGTCATCGTTTCCTCTGCTAGTTAGAGGCCCCACAAGTTCGCTGCTTAACACAGAAGAAGCAGACTTACGTTTACGGCATTTATCAGACGCTTTTATCCAAAGCGACTGTCCCTAACTACAGGGGACAGTCTCCCTGGAGCAACTTGGGGTTAAGGGTCTTGCTCATGAACCCAGTGGTGGTGTGCTGAAGGTAGGATTCGAACCCATGAGGCAAGTGTCCTACCCACTACGCCGCCACCACCCTTGACTTGATTTAAACCTTAGTTCTCTAGTTAATTAGTTACTTAGTTAATACCTTTGCTTAGCCATGCTATTCAAATGTGATTAAGTTAAATAAGTTGTCCCAGCACTTTAAATAAGTTCCACCTTAAGTATTTAATGTGGAACGGAAAATTGGAATAAGGAGCTATCTTCAGCATCGTGGAGGATCTGTACCTACTGTCCGTGATAAGTCAGCAGATGAGGGAGAACTAAGTACTTTCAAATAATGACTTTTGTGTTTTTATCGCAGTTAAGTATGAACTAGCTTGTTCATTTCATTTCCCAAGTATCAAACAAGCAGCCTAAGAGGGTGGGTGGGGCATGGCCAGCAAAAGTTTATTTGCATGAAAGGGACAGAGCCAATGAAAGGGCTCATTTTGAAAGGGACCAAAAGTGTGAAAAAAAAAGAACAAAACTGGTGATGTCTCTTTATGTGAGACTGATTTTGTGCAAAGTACTACACGAACACGTTTTGTATAGCCCATAACTTGTTTTTTAAAGTAAGTTTTGCATAATATGTCCCCTTTAATATCATCAACAATGACAGATGGCATGCAATAAGCTTACAGGTGGTACTTGAGGATTAAAAGATGGTAAAATACAGGGGCGTCTTTTGAACAGCAATTATTCTTTTCAAATGCAGGAATGCTGAATAGGTGCATTTTTTTTATTTGTATCACTGCTAGAGATGTTTGAAGGTCTTTGCACCAACATGCAATATTTTTATTTGCATTGCCCAAACCAGCAGACTTTTTATCTGTTTGGAATTCCATCTCAAAGCATCCCTGTTACTCTGCACATTTCATTAAACTGACTAATGGTGCAGCTCTCCTTCAATTAAAACAGTAAGGGAAAGACATTCGATGGACTGCATTATTGAATTCCATCCAACACAAAAACCCTTCTCTAACAAAAAAAATCTGATCTAAAGTATTACTCAACAAATAAAACAGGTACGAAAGACTATACACACAATATAATGGCACAGTGCTACAATAAGAAATTTTCTGCACAATCATGATATAGGTTTCACCATTCAATGGTCTGGAAGATCATCGCATGGAATACTAAAATACATAAAAACATATCATTTATTGATGTGTCTGAATCTCATTTTAGATTTTAGATTCCCAAAATAATGTTTCAATAGAAGAGACATGAATGTGGAGAACCATTTTAGAGTTAAAAGAACCTCAATACAATATAATGGGTGTTTAGGATTTTTCTACAACTGTACATCCAAGAACCACATTTATTTTCAAGAGTGTAGGATCCCTAAAGGCTAGCAAGATGTAGGCTGTTATCTGATACCCCTCCTAAGCTCAGCAGACACTGAGGGAATTCTCTGTCTACCACACTGATGCTGCCATTCTGCCAAGTCCTTCATCTGTGGAAGAATATCTCCCCAGCAACCAATGCATGGGCTTAATGATTGGACAAGCATGTGTTGCCATAGCTACTGGAAGCTCCCATCCTGTTCTCGCTGCCTTCTCTACCTCAGTGCCAGTCGTGGAAAAAAGAAGCATTCTCCATGTTTCACTCATGGATGTTCCTGTCGCCTCCCTGCTTATGTTGGTTGTGAGCATGGACATTAAAAATTAGTTTCTTTAACTCACATAAGAATGGGTCTGAGTAAGAGACCAACATCTCACTCTTTTTGTCTTTGATTCTCCCCATTAGTCTAGGTCTGTTCAGCATTCATAAGAAACTACATAAATAAGTGTTTTTTATAAAGTGAAATCCAGGTAATGGGGTTCGAATACAGGTGCAACAGCCTCCATCCAAGCAATAATTCGTCAATGAAACGGTTAGATTTCAGCAGTCACTCAGTTACAAACAGTTCAAGCGAAGCAGAACTGTATCTAAACAAAGCACAGACACAATGAATAGCAAAATTTTTTTTTGTCAGCCTGGCATTTTTTGGGTTTTTCTCATTTGATTGGCATCTCAAGCTGATCTGCCAGTACGGCATGAGCACCACGGCTGGCAACTGAAAATGCATGGTAGAATGGCTCATTTATACACCCAATTAACCAGGCTTTTCTGAGAGGCCTCCTCTGACAGGCATCTTAATGAACCAGCACTGCAAAAATTGAACCTTTTAAAGCACCGTATAGAAACATTTTTAAGAGTATATTATTAGAATTGTTCCACGCTATCCTTGCATGGTATTAGGTAATACCGAACCTCATGCTTTCCACTTGCTGTCTTTGAGCGGTTACACAGACTGAGAGCAGTGCAGCTGAGCTTGCCTTGTAATGTGTAAAACAAGCGACACAAATAAATAAGAATAATACAAAACCAAATAAAACTAAATAAAAACTGTAAAACCCTTTCTTGCAAGTCTGCCAGGCCTGAAACAATTACATAAGTCTGAAAACATAGGTAAATGCATGTCATGCTCTATCAAAATTCTATTTTACTCAGGAAAGTAACTGATTTGATTATTTATACATTTGGAAAATGTCTGTAGAACTTGAAGGCTATCTGCCGTACAAATGCTGTATGTGTGAATAACCAATCTAAGCTAGCTGCAGTGGTCACATTGCTGACTTGACTATATCATGCAGAGGTAGGATGAGTAAACCAGCCTTACTCTGAGGCCAGTTTTTATCATGTGTTCTGATTATTATAAGTGAACGGATGAAATTCAAGGCAGTCTGCCACAGGGATTATATTTGAAATCTTCCATGCAGTGTGATGTAAAACTTTTTCACTTGACATAATTTGAAAACACCACCATTTATGCAAAATGACATGAATGCACTAAAAGAAATAGACCAAATACGATAAAACCTATTTACAGAAATATTATCTTTAAAATTAAAGCTTGTTTTTTCCTTCTCCTGTAAAATGACCTTTTTTGGAGACACAAGGTTTGGTTCCAACAGTGATAATACAAGCCTGTTATTATCACTCAGTTTATAGTGGGCTTTGGCTAGTCAGTGAAATCTACATAGTATTCAGTGGAAAAACAGGATCAATCCAACCCTACATACTCAGGATTTGCTCAACTAATTCTAATTAAGTTAATTATTTCTAACCTGAATTCACACAATGTTTCTGCCAGCTGTTCTCAGTTGCTGCACACACTTTGCAACAGTGGAAACTTCCCTTTTCTGGTGGTCTCTTTGGTGAAAGGCACAGCTTGCTACAATCACCATTCTTAGGCCATCTAAAACATCTGATGCTCCCTGTTGCCACTGGCAGCAAAATCTCAGAATTCTAGATGGAAAATGTGGTTATTATGTCATTAGAACAGCACGTTGAAACTTTCCATGACCACTGTGGCTTCCTTTCAATCCAGTTCAATTTTCTGTCAGATCCAGGACTCAAATTGCAGGTTCTTACTTTCAACATAGGAAAATACAAACTATGTATACACTGGGAATAAAATACTGATCCTATGAAAGCAAAAGAACTCTTCATGGCCAACGCACATATAAACTCTCCCATATATGCAGATCTTTTAAAAAACTAAGGGGAAGCATAGCAGGCCTGTTATTATCAAATTAGTAAAGAACCATAAGTCATGCTAATGTTAAGATGGGGCATGTTTGGCAGGGGAAAAAAAGCAAGCAAGGCTGTCAGATTGTGACATTGTGAGAGGATAGACACCAGACCAGGACTGATAATAATAATAATAATAATAATAATAATAATAATAATAATAATAATAATAATAATAATAATAATAATAATAATAATACATTCAATTTATAAAGCGCTTTTCAAAGTACTCAAAGACGCTTGTACAATATGAGTAGACAAACAAAACATAAGGGAAGAAACATTTGGACATGGGCAAGAATTCAGACAGATTGGAAATGGTAGTCAGCATGGAATTTGTAACTTGAACATCAGCAAGTTGGAAAAAGTGACTTTGAGTGACTGCTTAAAGGAAGATAGAGTCTTTGATTATCTGATGTGGGTGGGAAGAGCATTCCAGAGGGAGGGGCGATATAATCCGATTTTCCATTTTTATCGATTTTCCCCTCCCCTCCTTAAAATAAACCTAAAGATGATAAATAAATGAATCAAAAGTTTTAACTTTTTTTTTTTTTTTACTTTAGGGCTAAAGTTCAATCTGACATGTACTTTGGGTCTAAAACTTTTAGCATGTTAATGAATCCTGGCTTTTCCACAGTATGTATGGGCACCCTATCTTTTGTAGAAACAGTACCGGCATTCTGCACGGCAACTGAAACGGCACTGCTAGCTAACATGGCTAATGCTAGCACTGCAGAGAGTGGCTGTGCTGCTTAAGCTGTCGGACACAGGACTTGTTTGGTCTGTGTCTGACGGCACAAAACCAAACCAATTCCATATTACAGATGTAGCAAGACCTTTCTTTGGGCACAAGCTCTGCTACAGTGTCTGGGTGCGTCGCGCTAATGTAGAACAGTGCAGTGCATTCCCCGTGTAGAACAGTGCATCGCATTAGTTCCGCTTTTGGTGCTCACGTGTAAAATAAGTAATAACATTGATTTTCATAAAAACACATCATCCTGAACTGTAAATTCGAATTAATCGATAAAATCGCCCACCTCTAATTTAGGGTTTTGGGAGAGTGTGGGCCAATGATGATTATTTCAGACTTACTGCAGTTAAGTTGAAAGAAGTTCTCTTGGGTCCATGATTTAATATCACTGAGGCAGGTGGTGAGAGTGGAGTGGATAGCAGATGTCAATGTCCTGGAGGAGAGATAGAGTTGGATATCATCGGCGTAGCAGTGGAACTGAAGTCCATGCTAGCGTAGGATCTGTCCAAGGGGTAGGATGTATAGAATGAAAAGGATGGGGCCAAGTACAGAGCCCTGGGGGACGCCATGTGTGACAGGGATGGTGAAGGATTTGCAGTTTTTGATGGAGATGTAATTTTGTCTGTCGGAGAGATAGGAGGTGAACCAGGCAAGGGCTGTACCAGTTATCCCGGAATCCTGGAGATGTGAGATGAGGATGGAGTGTCAAAGGCAGCACTGAGGTCAAGGAGGATGAGGATGGTGATGAGACCGGAATCTGCAGCTAGGTATATGTTATAGGTCATTTTTAGGAGAGCTGTTTTGGTGCTGTCTTTGGTGCGAAATCCAGATTGAAAACGTTCATACAGATTATTGAAGCTTAGATGGGTTTGTAGTTGAGCAGCTACAGCTCGCTCAAGGACTTTAGACAGAAAGGGAAGATTTGAGATTGGTCGGAAGTTGTTGGGAGTGTGAGGATCAAGTCCAGTTTTTTTCAAAATTGGTGGGATAGTGGTGATCTTGAGAGAAGAGGGGACAAACCCCGTGGACAGAGATGAGTTAATGAGACGGGAGAGTGAGGGAAGGCAGGCTTTAACAAGGTTGGTGGGGATAGGGTCCAGGTGACAGGCTGAAGATTTCATTCCGGCGATGGTGAAAGACAGACCAAACCAACTTCAGTGGTGTTGGAGAATGAGGAGAGGAGTTGGGCTGGAGGTTGGGGAGAGCGGGGTAGAGATGTAGTTGTGCTGGTGGTGCCATTGGTTACGTTGTCATGAATATTATTTATTTTGCTTTTGAAGAATGCAAGAAAAGAGTTGCATTTGGAAGTGGTGAAGGAGTTTGCAATGGTGTGGAAAAAATTGTCTTTGGATTTTTGGGTTCAGACTGGATAATGAAAGAGTAGTAGGAGGACCGGGCAGCATTGAGGGCCGCTTGTATTGCTGTTGGTGGAATTTGTAGGCCTCCAGGTGAACAGTGAGACCAGTTTTCTTACAGAGCCGTTCCAGCTGTCTGCTTTTGGCTTTGAGCGTGTAAATGAGACAGCTTTGGTCTTTATGTAGCAGAAAGAGAATGCTTTCATAAACTGTTCCATTTTTCCATGTATCTTTAATTTGCCTGTCGCTTTCACAGGGGCTTATTATGGGGCGTTGTCTCATCCTCATTTTCTTATCCTTCTTCATTTAAATTACAATACTGTCTGTACACACTCTAATGACCTGCTTTTAAAGGGTTTATAGAGGAGATTAATCCCAGTGATTAATACCCAAGTCTTTCAACTACTGAAAAATGTACGCCCTAATCTACAAAAACAGGATGAGTGAGTGCGAATCATGAAAACCCTGCCTAGGTTGCTGCTAACATCTGCTCATATAGCAGCCTATGAGTCAAAAAAAGATCATCTGCTTGAAAAATATTTCATTTTAGTTAAAGAAGCTGGTGCCCTAGGTGGATTGGGAATTTGCCCTGAGATCAGAAAGTTGTGGGTTCAAATCCCTGGACTGTCGGTGACACCACTGAGGTACCATTGAACAATGTGTCGTCCCTGCACACTGCTCCCCAGGCACCCCATTGCTGGCAGCCCACTGCGTCACATGGTGAATGGGTTAAATGCAGAGACAGAATTTCCCATTGTTCACACTGTGTGCTGTGCTGTGGCCACTTTACTTTAAATGAATCAAACAACACTGTCAAAATGTGTCGCACTACAGTATTTTTTCTGTTAACAAAAGAACAGAAAGAAGAAACCATGTATAAAACCTTAAATAACTTCTAGGGTGAGTAAAAGCACCACATGTAACACCATGAATAACTAGACTGACTCTGACTTACATCTACCAAAAAATGGAGATTTAATGGTTTCTCTATGCTTGTATATCTACCAGGCAGAGAACTCAAGTTAAAATGACCATAGAGACACAGCTTGAAAACACAATTTCTCTCTTGTTGTGTGGTTCAATGTTTTGCTCTGTTAGTGGAGACCAACATGTGATATCAGCTCTAGATCACATGACAGGACATTCTGACATTTTGGGGCATTTGGGTACCCATGAAAAAAATGCTTGTTTCCATAAAGCACAGTTTTCACTTGAATAGTTAAAAGGGCTTTTTGTTTTTTTAAGTTAATGATGGGGTACTGTTTAACTAGCCCCGGAGGAAATCACTGACTTCTTGGGCAGCCAGGCATCGGACTGGAGATGGGGTGATGCGACCCACCTTGCCCCTAAGCCATGGAACTCATAGCTCACCAAACACCAAGCCTCAGCGGGAGCTCTTCTGCAGTCGGGAAAAAAAAGACAAGGGAGCCCGTGAACACCTCCAGAGCCAGGATTGCCCCAGCAGTCCCAATCCTCCACTTCCTGGTCCTCAGAGCTGAATCCACCTAGCAGCTCGGTGGTGAAAAGCCAACTCACTCTCATCGGTCCACCCCATGGCTGGGTCCAGCTCAACTCACTCCGTGGGCACCTCTCTGTTGCCCATGTGCCAGTTCAGAAGTCCTCTGCACCTCTGTGGTTAGTCGGTCCCTCTGTCAGGATGCTTGTCCCCAGGCATCAAGGGAGGCGCAGAAGCAGACTTCCATAACTTAAAGCTTTCACTTTTACTTTTCAAAACAAAAAGGCACGAGGGCCTAAACACAAATAAAATCAGGTAAACTCGAAACTGAAGTACGTAGCAGGAAGCCAGTGGACCGACACTTGAGTCCAACATAAACCTTAAATACTTAAATACTCAAACACAAAACACATGAACCAATTGAAACCAAACATCCCTCATTAGTTACAGCGGACACATACACCGGTCAGCTGTAACTTATGATCCCCAAACACAAAACCGGAGTGCACAAACTACTTTAACAAAAAAGTCCCACAACCAAAATTTCTATACGGAACAGACAAGGGCAGCCTCTAGCAGTTGCTGCCCAGGGACGTTACGCAAGCACCCACTGTGGTCACATCACAGCATAATTTGTGTCTCACGTTTGTACATCTAATCTTACTGGGCCAGTTACTGTATTGTGAATAACGTTATTGTGCTGATAGTTATTCTGTAAGAAAATCTTTGAAGCTCATGTCACTGTGTATCCACTATGGTCGCTGCTCCAAAAAACATGCTTTTGAGACAGTAATGTAAAGATATTCTTACTTTCAAAAGGTTTTCTCTCACAAGCTGCCTGGTCCTCTGTTTTTTTTTTCCAAGCTGCCCAATCCTTTCACTTTTTTTCCAAGCTGCCCAATCCTTTTGCTTTTTACAAGCTGCTTGATCCTCTCACTTTATTCACAAGCTGCATTAATTTTCCTTATTTACAATCTACCTAATTTTTTTTCATTCTGTTGTTTTAACAACCATCCACACAGGCAGCCAAGGTATGCACAGTCCATTCACAATTTGTATCATTTTCAGAGAACTGGATGGCTGAACATGGACCTATCATTCGATGCCAAGCAAGGGCTAGAGGGGTGTCCCGTAGAACTGCAGAGCAGTGAACTGCATTAACAATAATGATGAAGCACCATCCAATACCTTTGAAATGAGATGATGTTCTGGTGATCTATATCTTATCATTAGTATTTTTAAACATCAGTACTGGACCTCCTTAATCTTCTTAATACAATTAATACTAATGGGGCTTAAACGTCCAAACACCATAATAGCTGGTGTCACCAAACTTGTACAATGTATTTCAAATATCTTTCTAGGAAAAAGGTATTTATTTACTTACAGTCAGTTCTGTAAGGAAAAATACCTAGATTCTGTACTAGACTGAGAAAATTTGCTGTAAAATAACAACATACCAAATTATTCTCTCAATCATTTTTGTAATGAAATATATAAACTATAGTTGTACCGCAAAAGATAAATCGCTATTTTCACACCTTTCACAAGGCTCAAAGTAGAGCTGGCCGATATGGCCTAAAAATCAAATCTTTTTCACACAAATCTGATTTTCGATTTTAATCTATTTTCCCCTCCCCTCCAACTACAGATGACAAATAAATGGTTCAAAACAACTTTGAATTTTATTTTGTTTTTTCTTTTACTTTAGGGTTAAAGTTCAATCTAACATGTGCTTTGGGTCTAAAACTTTTAGCATGTTAATGAATCCTGGTTTTTCCATTGCATGTATGGGCACCATATCCTTCGCAATATACATTGTGACAGCATAGTGAGAAAATTCCCTGTCTGTACTGGTACTGTCTGTATCAACTGTCTTTTTAATAAACTACTTGTGAACTTTCAAAGTACACAATGTCTCGTTTTAAATGTCAGAGCCCTCTGACATTTAAAAAAAGACATTTAGAATTCTAGAAATGCAGTGTAGAGCTACTTTGAGCCTTGCTAATGGTGTAAAAATAGCGATTTATCTTTTGCTGTACAACTATAGTATATGTGGAAAATGCAGTTTGTTGTATAAAGGCACAGAACAGATATATATGCCAATGCTTATGAACCACCAACAAATAAAGCCATCATAAATGCAACTGCAATGCCCCAACCACATAATTTAAGCAGTGTAATCTGTTAAACAATAAATTCCTGATGTGTAAATAAGAGGAGCATATTTGATCTTATCTAGAATCTCCAAATATCTTCATAAAATGTACTCCTTGACAGTTATACCAGTTTAGAACAACTAAAGTTAAGGCTATGTGGTTATCACCAAGGTGATGTTTGCTTGAAGAGTAGACAGTCTTTTTATGCAACAGGTCTTCAGACGGTTTGGAAGTCAGGTGAACACTTACAATATTCCCATGAGTTCAGCCCAAGCCATCCAAACATCTAGTTTGCTCACCAAAGATAAACAGCAATTAGGTCAAAAATATGACATTTTCTTATTGTGGTCCAAGAAGCTTGACCTGTCCCATTAGCTAAATTAACAGGAAGAGCCAAATACATTTACAACATTTATCAGACACTTTTATCCAAAGCAACTTCTATTCCTTAACTACAGGGAATAGTATACATGGAGGGTCTTGCTCAGGGACGCAGTGGTGGTGTGCTGAAGGTATATTTCAAACCCATGACCTCTTGGTCCAGTATGCTAACCTCTAGGCCACCACCACCTCAAACAGCAACAGTATGTATTACAGTCTGCCAACAAACGAAGCTTTGGGGCAGCTGGTAGCCTAGTGGTTAGGGCATTCGCCCTGTGACCAGAAAGTCCGGGTTCGATTCCCAAGACCGC
>JBBPDC010006916.1:0-13750 GCA_037974485.1 Hemigrammopetersius urotaenia | reverse complement strand
CACACACACACACACACACACACACACACACACACACACACACACACACACACACACACACACACACACACACTAGGAATAAATTATCTCGTCATTCCCACCCAAACATTTGGGAGCAGAAAGCTGCCAGAGTGAGCTTTATCCTCACAGGTCTGGGAGCATAAAGCACAAATCTCATTTTTCTCCTATGTAGACAATTCAAATGATGAACAGGGAGCAGTGAGGAAAGAGGTGTGGTTCTTTCACTCATGTGTGTCCAGCACTATATCATCTCATTGCCACTGACATCACTGCTCACAATGCATCTCCTCTTGCCACACCCAGCAAACCGTTCTCTATTGCAACAGCAAGCGTGTTACCATACCAGCATGCCAAGTCTCACAGTGTGTTGGGACTCACCCAACACATTCAGGTTGTAGTTCTTCTCCGTCTTGCCTGCTATGTTTATGGCCTCACATGTGTACCTGCCCGTGTCCTGCAGCTGAGCATTTGCAATCTGCAACATACAAAACAACCCAAACTTAATTAAATGTGCTTATCCACATTGTCAGTAACAACAAATCTATTCTTCTACTCAATGACCCCTCAAGATATTTTTTGGAGGGTCATGGTATGGCATGTGTGCACGTGTTGATCAGGCACAGCTGTATTGCTGTTCTCTAACCATACCAAAGAAGCTGTTTGAGATGGAATATTTCCAAACAGTACTACAATTACTGCACACTATTTGTAAACACTGGTACATTCTAGTGTACAAAGGAATGAGTAGCTCAGCAATCCTCATTTCTGGTCCTAAAAGGGCCCCAATATTGCCTGATAATGGTTCACAACAAACATTAAAACATTGTGGTCTAATGTTTAAGTCTAAAGAACAAAGTAAACAGAAAGAAATAAAATGGGAGTGTGCAGGGCTTAGTGGAAGGAGATTCCCACCTGCAGTACACTGCCATCCTGAGATATAGTCATTCCCGGCCTTCTGTACAGTGGCCGTCCATCTTTACGCCAGCTTAGAGTGGGTGGGGGGATGGCATCGCTCTGACAACGCAGCTCCACTGAACGACCAATCAGCACTGTGCTGTTTACTTCCTCACCCATGATGTTGGGTGGCACTGAAATACACAAAAGAAAGACAAGCACAGTTACTGGAAATTTCATTAAAGCTCTAATGACTTCAGTGCAGCCCTGCCTTGACATGAGCTCCTGTTGTACTAATCAGCCATTTCATGAAAAGCAGTGACAGGTGACATGAATAACATTGATTATCTTGTTATAGTGGCATCTGTCAAGGGTGGCATACATCAGGCAGCAAGAAAATACTTTTTGTGTGGCAAGCACAAAAAATGGGCAAGTGTAAGGGTTTTTGTTATTCTGCACACTTGTGTGTATAATTCTCTCCTGCCACTTTTTTAAACATCTACCCGTGCAGATATATATTTAGAGATTAAACTCCACCTCCACGCTGTGTGTGGGCAAACTAAATCAATGGGAGTCTTCATAATTTTTGCATAATTGTTTATTTTGTGGAAAGACCAACTAGATACTTCAAATAGTCAGTTTCTCTCATGAGCAATAACCCAGCAATTCCATTGGGTTTGATATACTAATACCATCACCACATTTACCATGTAGCACCACGTTAGTATTAAGTAAGATCTACCATGGTGCACCAACTAATAAGTGATTCGTCCAGAATCTTTAATGGAATTGAATGGAATTTAATGCAAGTAACACAATTTCCTACTTACAGCAGGTGCACTTAATCACCCAAGACATGTTTGGTGTATGAATTTTAGTTCAACACTGGAGCTATGGGCCATATGTTGTAAACCAAATACACTTCCAAAACTTCCAAACCAGTTCAAATCGCTCCCAGCTGGTGGCACAGACTTGTGGTTTATAAGTCAGTATGATTTACTGTTAGCTATTAAAATAAGCATATTAGAAACTTCTAGTCTAGCCAAAGGCTGCAATCAGCAATTGTGGTCAACAGAGTCTGTTTTCATAATCTCAGGAGTATAACTGCTGATCTAGAATCAGTTTGGTAAGTTCAAGATCAACTCAAAGTAAGCTAATACAGTGTGTTAAACTACACTGATGAGCCTATGCCACATTAATGAAGAGCTGAATGTGGTTTGAACAATCTGAGAGAAGATCTGATGATCAATGAGTGACTATTGAATTCTAGTGTGTTTTGGTCAGAAAATTTGGAAAACAAACATGCCTAGGCTGAAAAACTACATCAGAGATAACTGGAAATTGTTTTTTTGGCAAACAATTCCTTTAGAGGGACAAACATTCCCTTTAGAGGTCAGATAGACCTCATAAAATAGTAGGGAATACTGATTCTGAGACAGTAATATTTGTTACATATGATGCAACCAAGATAAATATTTTCTACAAGGTAAATAATGAAGTGGCATAAAACAGCTGTAAAAGCGGTAAAGGTGCAATACTTGATGGTATTTTTGTTTATTTTTCTGTTTGAATGAAGCTTCAAACCGACACCATACTTTAAACCATGTTATCCCTTCAACAAGCTGTTATCGCACGTGTGGGAGTTCTGTCTTTGCTGTCTCATTATTCTGGCCTCTTGTCGCTCTCTCCAGAGTTTGGAGGTGATTACCTTCATCTTGCAAAGAGTGGAAGCACATTGTAATGCTCATGAAAATCATTATGAACAAGTTTGTGTTTCAATAATACTTCTCTTGATTGCATCATAAAAGGAAGCTTATGAGGAAATGAATTTTTATTGCAAACTTTAAAGTTCAATCATTCAAGATGAAAGCCATAATATTGCACTGCTTGTTAAAAGCTTAGAGGCAAACGGTTTTCATGTGCTGTCATGGCTAATAAGGAAATTGTAATCAAGTTTCAAGCCAAAGTGAATTTTAGATGCTTTCTATTATTGTGAAATATGAACTTGTATTGCCATTGCACAGCATTTGTGTTATGTATAGTTGGAGTATGACTAGTGATGAGACACGGTTATTAGTTGTACCCTAAATATACACACAACTAACAAAGGGTTCTAGTCTGCAGATTCTGGGAGGTCTGGCAGAGACAACTGCGGAGCTGGGAATCAAGTTTCAGGCCATAATGTTTTGAAATCTGGAGCTAATTTAGTAGTGTATGGTGGTCAATCACCTGAATAATCTCAATAAACAATAAAAATTTGTAGTGAGAAAGAAATAAGATTAGAGATAAGATTATAAGATTACAGTTATAATGGGATCTTACATTATAGATTATAGTTGGGTTGTAAACAATGTCTAATAATAAACATCTATATTAATGAATAAAATAATGAACAGTTATAACACAAATAGGGTAACAGTGATCTGCTGCTTGTCAAATAGTGATGTCATATTTATGTCTGATCTCAATTAGACGGCATTACACAGCATATCAGGTCACTGTTATATTTAATTTTGTTTTATAACTCCTTATTAATGGTTTATGAAGTTAATGAAGTGTTAATGATTGGTAACCGTGTCATTTATAGTAGTAATCGATTGTTTTTTAAGGTTGTGTGGCATGTGTACAGTCTAAACAAAACTGAGAAAGTATCAATGCCTTGTCAAATTTTTGGGGCTTTTTGAGGAAGTAGGACCTCACCATAGACACGTAGGTCGTACTCTCTCTGTTGCTCCCCACCAGCATTCACTGCCACACAGGTGTAGTGGCCAGTATCACTGACCTGGGCACTGCTGAAGGATAGCACCCTTCCTCCAGACAGTAACTACAAACACAGAAACACACACAATCCACAGTCACACAATGTACTGCATATATATTCACCAGGAATTATATTTGAAAGCCCACTCTTGTAGCTCCACTTTGCTAGTGTACAATTGTACCCAACTTGTTTCCATCCATGGTTCAGTGCCATACACATAACCATATCAGTGTTGAAATAGTAAATCATATCTGGTCAAAAGTCACCAGGATCAGGCAGAAACTGACCAGTACAGCGTAGATGTTTCTAATAAAATGGATGGTGAATGGTAAAAATGTTCACTGTTACTGACAATGACATTGATAATTCCCCAGGTAATTATCAAGTTTTACATTAGTTAAGTGTGCTAAAGCAGGGAAAACACTAATTGGCACAAGAAGTATTACCTGGATGCCATTGGAGAAGCTGGAGATGGGACTGCCCTCTTTAAGCCAAGTGAGAGTAGGCACAGGCAGACCTGATGCTTCGCACTCCAACCTTACTGGATCATTCACAACCACTGTCACCATCCCCCCTTTACTGGAGATGGAGGGTGGGACTGAGTAACAAAGAAAGAGAAAAGGAGAGAGAGAAAATGAGTGGCTATGTATTCTAAAAAATATTAGGAAAACGCCTTTAAGTTACGTGGCATAGGCTGAAACTTTAGAAAGCCTACTTTTGTAAGAATTTCTAGTAAGAATATCTCTAGCTCCATGTGTTATTGAACCCTCCCTACACACAGCTGCTCACCATAAACCTGCAGGCTATGTGTGAGTTCTGCTTTTCCAGCCACGCTGACGGCCACACATTTGTAGAGTCCAGCGTCGGACACCTGTGCACGGTCAATCTCCAGCACCTGCCCGCGGCTCTGAATGCTCACCCCTGCTGCGCTAGTCAATGGCCGGCCGTCCTTGTACCAGGTGATAGCTGCGGTCAGCAAAAATAACCCCAACACAACCATGACATTTTGATCTCTGAGTGACAAGCAGTAATAACCAATGCTAATGAATCAAAGGAACTTACCTGGCACAGGGCGTCCTGTTGCTTTACAATGCAACTGGATTTGGTATCCAGCTAAAATGGTTTGATTGATGGTCTCTCCAGCAAACTGGATGCTGGGGGGCTCTGAGGAACAGGACATGGTTTAGATAACAAATGTGCAGTGGCCATGTACACATGACCATTGCATTTTTCTGAACACGGTTTGTTTTACACTGTTAATTTTCTGTTAAGTAATTAAAAACAAACACCAGCATAGATTTAGTTAAAATAGTGCAGCTGTTTACTGGGTTCCCGCACCTTTGTAAACATCAAAATCAATTCGTTTTTCATAGAATTTACAGGCCCAATTTCCTCAAATTCAAGGATGCAACATGGAATAGATAGTTACTACCACAACACTGTCACGTAACATTCGTTTTCTCACTTGCTTGCCACTGTTCAACATCCATCATATGACAGTCACTCATGCATACATGGACTCAGCGCAACTGAGTGCATGAAATAAGAACACACAGATGGCAGGTTAAACACATGCAGACAGTGGAACATTACAACAAGGAGATAAAACATGTTGGCTTTAGCAGTCTTTGCAGTAACAAATGGCAAGATATAAACTACTGGAGTTATTGAAACAGACAAAAACATGCTAATTTGTTCAAAAAAAAAAAAAAGGAAAGCATGATGTCCCCAAATTTTTGATGGGAAGCACATGCTTCATAACTTGTCCCATACCATGCACACTGAGGCGAATGTGCTGCTGGGCCTCTCCTGCAGCATTGGTGGCTACACAAGTGTATTTGCCAGTGTCCTCCAGTCTGGCTTCCATAATATGCAGAACTTTGCCTGCAGACTCCAACTATATTACAGACAGAGAGAGTGGGACATCTTTATTTAACATACTTCATTTAACATCCATAGACTAAATTATATACCAAGATCAGATCTAGATTCATAATCCTGTGCAAGAAAGTAACTTCCAAGAAGAAAAAAGTGATGTTGCTGGTTGGGATGAGACCTACCCATGCTGATATCATCAAACTTAAATACACCATATGATGCAGTACACCATATGACCCAAAAGCACTCATTTTAAATAGATTTTTGTACAACCATTTTCCAGGTTTTCTAACATTTTCTTGTGCCTTTAAAATTGATGTGAACTTGAATACTTATGTTTCCTGCTGATGATGAGTTAACTTTTACACTACATTGCTGATTCTGATTTAAAAGCCGTTGATATTCGATTGTAAAATAAAGCAGAATTTTGTTTCTTTAAAACAGTGTAAATGAGCTCTGGGAGACATGGAGGAACTGACCTTAAGTAAACCCTGTGTGGTATCCACGGGACGACCGTCTTTGAGCCAAGTGATGCTGGGAGCTGGGACACCACTGGCCACACACTGAAGACTCATGGGATTGTGAAGAATCACAGACCGTTCAGCAGGGCCAGCAGAACGAATTGATGGAGGCACTACATGAGAAAGAAACGTGAACTCATTATAAGTGTTTTAATGAAATCAGGAATGGTTTTATAGCAATTAAGCTCTACATAAATTGCATTCTATGGATATAATTACGTAGCAATTATGTAAAGTCTGATTACCTCCTGTTTCAGACCCGCTGTTCGAAAGCAGTTAACATAATACCATATTAAGAACAGGTTAAAAGGCAGATTAGAATGACATGCAGCATTAAACAATAGATTCAGGGTTGAAATGGGTCTTTTCTATTACCATGAACAGCTACTTTAAAATCTCTCTCCTGTTCTCCTGCTTCATTTGTGGCCACACATTGGAATAGCGCCGTGTCTGAGACCCGTGCACGAGAGACAACCAGGCGATGACCATTAGCCGTAATCCTCACTCCCTCCCCCTGCCTCACTGGTTTTCCATCCTTCAGCCACCTACAAAGAGAGAAAAAACATTTCGTAAAGGAAAAAGAAAGAGAAATAGTCCGTACATGGTACAGTTGGAAGGAAACTGGCTTGGCTCTGTAATCCAGCATCATCAGTTCAGGCACAAGAACGGTAAGTCAGCTCAGTTTGTGACATTTGTGACTAGAGTCTCTCTAGAGCCAGAAGCGCACCTAACAAATCGAATCCCATCAATTCCTCTGTGTGCTCCTTTATAGCCAAACACAGCACATAACAGATAAACACACAACAGACAAACAACAGCAAAAATATGTACCATCATTGCATTCCATTGTGTGCTTGTAAATTGCAGGGATTAAAGGTTACAGTGAGATAATACAGTTGCCAAGAAGCTTGAGACAAATCAAGAGCTGAAGGTTTAGCTTTGAATAGACAAGCGAGGTTAAACAAGGAAGTTCTTTACCCCAATATTTTTGTTTACAACATCTTAACGAGAATAATAAGTTTATGCTGTTAATCTGCACCACAATGTTAAATTGAGCGGAATATGTAATGAGCCACACATGTTGACCTCCATTATTTTGCTTGATCATTTAACATTTTGCATGCTCCTCCTCTACAAATGCATTTAAACGAGGAAGAAGTGTATTTGTAAATTTGTGTATATAAAATATAAGCAGAATGCATCAAATTTGTGCCCTTAACTGGCACAAAAGCCTCAGTACACTGGACCCCATATCTTTATAGTATGTGCCATTTAGGAACTAAATTCTTGCTTTGATTTATGTTTTTGCTTTTTCCCTGAAAGGAGCAGTAATAAAAATGAAGATGGTTTGAGAGAGTGGTGTGGTGAATTTCTGTTAAGCTTGCATGTCATACGTAGCAGAAATGCTGGTCAGTTTGTAGCCAGTGATCCCTGAGGAAAAATGTATGTGTGTTTTAATGAAAAAGCCCCTCACGTGATGGTGGGTTTAGGTACGCCTGTAGCGTGGCACTCCAGTTCCAGAAGGCTGTTGATGATGACATTTACATCAGTGCTCTCATCTGCACTATATATAATAGGTGGAACTGAAAAAACACACACAATGTATGAAAAAAAGGTCATGAAAAAAAATAAACAGTAACAGGTTTATCAAATACAAAAAGAACCCCTCCTCAACCAACACTTTTTTTTGGTACACAATAATCCCAGCTTTTAATAATCTAGTCTAGTCTACCGATTAAAAAATACTATGAAAACATTATAGTTCTGCTGTATATATTTTGTTCTTGTTCAACAAACTAAAGCTTTTATACATAAAGCAGTCCTGGACAGTATGATATGTAAGAAATGCAATAGTATGATGTGCAAGAAATGCATTCAAATATTTGTCCATGGGTACTGGTTAACTGGCCCTGTCACCAGGAGTCTAGGAGAGCATAATTGGCCTGACTCTGTTTATGCGGCATAAGTGACAGTGTGAAAAAAGCAATGGAGCTTTACTTGACTCAGCTAGCAGTGAAAATGAGGGGAAAGAGTGAAAGATACCAGGGTATCTGTCACAGCTCGGCCAGTGGCCAGTAGGGGCCATGGGTTTTGTCTGTCTAGGACCACGTGTCACAGGTTCACCTGATTTGTGTTTTGTTGTCATTGATTTTCCTTGCATTTAAGTTCTGTTTGTGTGGACCCGTGTTGTCAGTCCATCGCCTCACTATCCCTTGTATTTATGTTCACGTTTTTCGCCACGTTCATGTTCCTGTAGCGGCCCTTGAGCCAGGTTTGTTTTTGTTTATTTGTTTAATAAAGACTCATAGCATGGATCCTCGTTTTCCTGCTTCATCTGTGCTCCGGGGTAAATCACGGGAGCCGGCTAGACCCGGCCCCTGTGACAGTATCAGCAAATTTGATTCCATTTTTAAAAAATAATTACTGCAGACATCATCTACTCAGTAGACCAAGTATCACTTGTAACGCTCATTACAGCTAGCCTTCCCTAAGAATTTTCAAATTTCTTTAGCACTAGTACGTGAATACACTAACTATCATTAATACTGTAAACTAGGCACCTAGGCTACTGAGCCGATTCGTGAGGAATGTACATTTTAATTGATACTTAATTGAAAATTAACTGATTCCATCTAACAATCGTGGCAACCTTACTGCATTGTTTGTAAATTTGCCATCAACGTTAAACCCAATCATCGGATGTGTACATGATCTATTTAACACAGTTCCCTTTCATTTAGTTTAAATTACAAACAGAATAATCAGTGCCAAATTTGTTCATGCAACACATGACTGGGTTTGTCCTGTTAATCTTTCTGTTTCTATCCCTTCTTGTCAATATTTTCTTAATTTGTTTTAAATCAGTTCAATACCTTATAAACCACACTTTGCTTTCAATTTCCTGCAATCACATTCCTCTAACACTACACAATCGGACTGACTGATGGCTTGAGGCCTGCAGAGCAGATGTATTAGACTCATTTTGGCGTCCAGATGCTGAGATGATCAATGGACGGGGCGCGGACGTTTTCTCTGGCTCGCATACAAGCGAAAGAGGACAGCAGAGTTATGCGCTGATTCACACAGAAAATGAAAGTATCTAAAGTGCCTAGAGCCAAAGCACTAACAGTTTGTTTGGAAGAGTGGATGAGGGACACTGGGCCTAAAGAGATAGTCTTGCAGGAGCAGCCATAAAGCACGTCAAAGCAATTAGTCCGATTAGGGAGAAGCGGGTTGAACTGGGGACACAAGAATAATATCATTTATTACAGTGACTTTGACAAAGTAGGTCCATGAAAGACTAAAGAGAACCCAGAGGCTCTGACTTTCATTTTTTCCCCCCATGTGTTCAGGTTTCGCATCATTAACATTGTCTGTATGGTTATGTAGTTTGTTTTACCATAGACTTCTTACTGTCATCTGAATTGGTTAAATTAAATGCAATAACAATCGGTCATTATTACGTAACCACAGGTCCTACCCGTAACTATCGTAAAACGCTTGGATGAGAAAGGGGGGGGACCACCCTACCCACCCACAGTGAAGCCTCTTGGCCTCTTGCCCCCAACACCAACAGGGATAGAACTGGTGTCTTTCCAGGTGAAAAACTGAATCATTTACCTAATACATTAACGTCATATTTGATCTCCATCTCTCCTGCAGCACTAGTAGCAACACACACATATCTGCCGGCGTCGGAGGGCGCAGCATTGATGATCTGGATCTTGCGGCCCTGTTCCAGAACCTTTAGGTTGTCTCCAGATTTCACAGGAGAGCCATCCTTCAGCCAGGTGAGGGAAGGCAGAGGGTGGCCACCTGCTTCACATTCCAGGGTCAGAGCTTTACTGGCCACAACCTTCTTTTCTACAGGGCCACCCGAACCTCCAGAGATAGAGGGAGGGACTAGGAAAGAAAAGCAACTCTGAATTAGAATGTGCAGATTTTTTCCCACATACTGTAATGCATTGCTTGCTGAGTTTAATAAATTAAACACAAAATACAACTACTGTAACTTCTGCACTGGCCACATTTTATGCTTTATCATTTCTAATATGATCAATTCTGTAAAAAAAAAAAAAGCAGTAATCATGCAACTTTAAATAAAACAATCTGATTATGATGCTAGTACTATGTGTGCATGTATGTATACAATATGTAGAGCGATATTTTTGTATGCATTGGACGAATAATGCATACATTTACATACATTAGTGCATATGCACCAATCAGCTTCAAGATTAAGACTACTAAAAGGTGAAATATAACTCATTACAATTACATTACAATGGATACTGACTGGTCTGCGGTCAAACAGCCCCTACACAGTAAGTTACAATTCTGTAAAAACAGTAAGTGTTCTGACACCTTTCTGCCATAGCCAGCATAAACCATTTAAACAATTTATGCTTCTTTCCTCCCTTTCAACGAGCCTCGAGTGCCCCTGACCCTCCCAGTTCACAAGTTGTCCTTCCCTCGACCACTTTTGGTAGGTACTCACCCCTACATATCCTTAAGCTGGGTCATTTTTCCTGTTCTCAACGCATCAGCTTCAAGCACTGGCTGTTCACTAACTACCTAATATATCCCATTTAACATAGTTAAGCTCATATGCTCTCAGAACAGTATCAGTTAGGGAGTACAACAAAGAAGAACAGCAATCAAACAGTGAAAGCAACATGGAGAAAAAGTATATACAAAAGAAAAAAGAGCTCACCATAGACATCCAGCTCGTAAGCCTTTTCTGCAGTACCAGCCACACTTGTCACCTTGCAGGTATAATGGCCACCGTCAGACACCTGAACCCGTGGAATCTTCAGGTACAGACCACGTTCCACGTACTGGGCCTGTCTGCTGGACAGAATCGTCTCTCCATTCTTATACCAGGTGATGGCAGGGAGGGGCACACCTCGTGCCTCACACTCCAGAGTAACTAAGTTATCCAGCAGAGCTGTCACCTCGGAGGTCACGTTCCCTCCCTTTATACTGGGCGGCACTAAGAGAGGGATTGAGGTGAAGACAGAAAATCAGAATCATTTTTTTGCCAGGAGAATTCCTTAACCCTAAGAACATGGATCCGTGCCATCAGGGCACCAAATGTTAAATCACTGCCATACTTCCTATGTGGAATTTCCAGCAGTTTGTGTTAAATTATAATGCCTAGTTGTTTTAATTTAAAAACATGTAATAATACCACTACACTACAAGTAGGTGGAAGTGGGTTTGGAGAGCTGCTGAGCAATGGCTGAGCAAAAGCACAGCAAAGGGTGAGTGTACAGGAGAGTAAATGCCCGTTTTTGACTGTTCCTTTTCATATTAGGACACAGATAAACATACACCAATCAGATCATTTGGGGCCACGAGCTTTAGGCAGTCCCAAGAGCCTGATTTAACAAATTAGAACCAGCCCTTATGTGATAAAACTACAGAAAATCCACCTCTTGTAAAACGTATATTAGGATAAAAAAAAAAAAAAACATCAACACACACAATTATTTTTTGGACATTTCATACTGAACACAGACAGTTTAATCTTGAAGAAAGACCTTGCATATGTTTTACCTGACAATAATAACAGACATTAAATTATATTTTACCTAGTATGTTGCCGTTTACAGTGATTCTGTCAGTAAAGAGCCCCGTTAAGGATCTCCCATCACTGTTTTCCATAACATGACAGAAACCCACTGGTTAAATCAAGGCTTATAGTAAATATCTGGACTTTAAGGAGACAAAGAGTGAGATTTTTTTCTTCAGAAAATTAGATCTGTCCATTACATATAAGCACATGACGTGTTGATTCCAAGGTTACTTCCATTATATTATCTAACATCCAGCTCCCGCAGGCCTAACACCACCTAACTCAGTAGTATTTGCCTAGATCCCACAGTAAAATACATTAGTAAAATTGTTATTATTAAAATATTTTAAATATAAAATTATTATTCAAATATTTTTGGGCAAAGTAGTGTATTGAGGTTGAGGCAAATTTCCTGTTTAAAAAACACATTTTGATACAGATGAACACACACCATAGATACTAAGGTTGAAGTCCTTAGACTGTTTTCCAGCAGAGTTGGTCACACTACACTGGTAGCGGGCCTGGTCTCCCAGACGGGCACTCTTAATTTTTAACACCTGGCCTCGGTCAGACACCTCGATGTTTGGGTCTCCCAGGAAGACTAGCCTGAAACAAAGCAGGAGAGTGTCAGAAGTTTCAGTTTCAGAATTAGGTTTTTGGCCTGGGACACAGTAGAGGGAGAATTCTTGATGTTTGATGGGTTGACTCACTTTCTGTCTTTGTACCACTGAATTGTGGGAAAGGGCACGCCTTTGACTTTGCACTCCAAGCTGATCTCCTGATTGAGAATAGCAGAGAGGTCACGTGACCCGCTGCTTCCAATGATAGTAGGAGGAACTAGTAAAGAAAGCAGGTGACAAACAAAGGATGGAAAGCAACATTATTACAATTTCAACAAGCTACAAATCATACATATTTTTCCTGCTCTGATCTTTTTTACATGGCAAAAATGACCTTTCATTTTCTTATACCATTTAGACTCACCAAGTACATCCAGATAGAAGTCCTTCTCAGTGTTTCCTGCAACATTGATTGCCTTGCAGCTGTACTGTCCTGCGTCTGAAGTAGCAGCCTTGAGCAGTCTCAGTGTCTTTCCTCGCTGCAGAATCTGAACATTACTGCTGGCAACCACCTGGCCAAATCACAGAACAAATTCACTCTTAAATTATCAGGATTTCCACCATCTACCTGTTATTCGCGTCATTGTAACAAAGAAAATTCAAATTCACACAAATGTCCTCTTACTCCAAATGGAGTCCATCCATCAAGACATGTTTGGAGTCCAAATTTAGCCTCTGGAGTCTTAAGTTGCATACAAGTCAAGTCACTTAAACCTTTGCTGCAAATACATTCCTAAATCTTCTCTCAACCAAAGGTAGAATAGACTTATGAATTATGTGGTTAGTATGAGTTTAAAATGAACAAAATTTAAATTCATTAGTGAGCAATGGACAAACCACCAAACCAAAACAAGGGGAGGACAATCGGGACGATCGATTTATGATCGGAGCAAGATACAAACCCGCAAGGCATGTGTTAGGCATGTATCAACCAACTGAGCCTCCATGTTGATGTAAGGCAGGATCATGGGAAGTGGATTAAGAAGACCAAAAATCGGTCGGACTAAACATACCACAACCATACCACAAAAGGAGGAGCTTGAGGGAGAAAACAAGATGAGAATACAGTTTTTATTAATTATTAATGTTTAGAGAGAGAAAGAAAAGTTGAGGCCACACAGTCAAGTGCTAGTTAATATACTCAGTTTAGGCCTTGGAAATTTAGAATAGGAAACAGAAGACAAGAGACTTGGCGAGCACACTCCGATTCGATTTACCAGCTTTGTCTTCTGTCAAAAACAAGGACTCAAAAGGGTGGAGCAAACGTGCACTTCCCTGAAGTAGAAGGTAGCAGAGGCAGGGTTGCCAGATCTGAGCGACAGTTTCCAGCCCAAACTGAACGTAAAACCCGCCCACTTCAATAAAAACCAGCCCAAATCTCCACCTAGCATAAAACTTATAAGTATAGACGTAGCCTGATAAAGAGCATGACGTTATAAATAGTTTTATAAAATAAACACAGAACAATGCACAAACA
>JBBPDC010006906.1:0-10000 GCA_037974485.1 Hemigrammopetersius urotaenia | reverse complement strand
TGGGCAGCGTGGCAACCACGCCTGGATGTGGCTTGGCAGTGGTCGGTGTGGCCCTGCCTTCGTGGGCAGGGTATGAGGCACTCGGGACCCTCCGAGGAGACACCTCGGGAGGCGGGTCGGGAGCAAGACGGAGCAGTGGCGAGCCGGAGGCGGCCTCAGCTTCTCCGGGCAGTGCAGGACCGGGTGGATGACGGATCCCGCGTGGACTACCACGTCTCCATCGCGCCACGGGACTCTCACCCGCGGCCAAGTCAGAGACGCAGGAGTCCACGAGACGCTCCGTCTCCATGATTGGGGACCCATCGGCCCACCCAGACCACAGAGAGCTCTGGACCTCCATCTTGTCCTCCGACTCTCCACCGCTCCGCAACTCGCCACCCGAACACCGACACCCCGTCGGTTCCTCCACGAGTCCGGTCCCACTGACCTCAACCCAGCCAAAGCCCTCCACCAGGGCCATGCTCATGTTTCCCCACACCAGGGCCTCGAGGAAGTCCTCCCAGTTTGAGAGCTGGTAGGGTCTCGCATCTCTCAGGCCGCTGTGAGAGCCTCTTGGTTCTTTGTAGGGTAGGTCTATCCATCTGTCAGGGTCGAGGGGGCTAACCCTCGTGGCATGGAAAAAGGACAGGCAGGAAGCTAGGAATCCATGCTGTGATGCCTTTATTTTCAAAAACAAAAGGAACAGAAACGGGCACGAGGGCCACCAGGATACAGGAACGAGAAACAGGATTGAAAAACAGGATATAGTGCATCAAAATGAGGTGTATAAAGAGGTGATGGATAGACAACGTGAGTAAACACAAACAGGACTTAAATACTGAACCAATCAGTAACTAAACACAAGACGGGTGGAACATAAGAACACGTGACACGAGCAGAACAGAACATGAATGCCAAAATAAAACAGAATCAAACTGCAAAGCAGCGGCCACTAACGGCTGCCGACCGAACTGTGACAAAGGGTTAAGGGTTAAGTTCGGAGAAAAAAAACTGGACGGTAGAGCAGAATAATTGTGAGACAGTCAGCTTTCAAAACCATGTATTCAAACAAAGTGGTAGTATTAAAGTCGAGTTGTTTTAGTCTGAGAGTGTCTCGGTAAATAACAGCAAGACCACCCCCTTTACCATGAAGTGGGTGGTGATGGCCTAGTGGTAGGATATTGCCTCTGGACCAAGAGGTCATAGGTTCGAATCCTACCTTCAGCACACCACCACTGGGTCCCTGAGAAAGACCCTTAACCCCAAGTTGCTCCAGGGAAACTGCCCCCTGTAGATAGGGAATGGAAGTCGCTTTGGATAAAAGCGTCTGATAAATGCTGTAAATGTAAATGAAGGCGAGATCGGGCGAAATACTTATATCCATCGGGTGCAAGGAGATTTAACTGGATGAAATCAGCCGGAGCTTGCCAGGTTTCAGTGAGAAGAAAGATGTCGAGCTTCTTATCAATGACAATTTCACTGGGATAAGGGGCTTTGTCCGATATCGAGCGACAGTTCAGAAGTGCAAAGTGACACGCTGTACAGAATTCAGATTTACAGTACAATGCTGGATATCAGTGATGTAAATTGGAGAGCGATGAGTAGTGCGGGCAAGCAAATGCTTTTTGCGCAAATGTTGATTGGATGTGGACAATCTGTGGTTGGTCCAGATACACGGAAGGGCGTCGGGCTTAGAGCAAACGGAGCTTCTGAGCACACGCCGTGAGCGGTGTATGTACCGTGGGCGCCGGAGAAGCCGTAAACTTCGGCAGTGATCTTACGTCACAGAATCAAGGCGCGAGTGGCAATTCAGCGCCCTTAACTGCGATGGTGAGTATCCGATATCCATATCCAGTGAGAGAAGAAAAGAGAGAAGGAAAACTTTTGCACGAGGCATTGTAATGCTGAGCAAGTGAGAGCCAGACACAGGCAAAACAGAGCTAGCCAAACCATGAAGCGCAACATCACCAAAACAGCAGGCTAAGTGGGAGACAGCAGCCAAATAGCAAGCAGTAAACGAACAGCTCGACCAACTGAGAGAGCGAGTACTCACCCATCAGAGGAGCCGAGTGAGGTGAAGATGCCGACAGGGCAGAGGGCTCGCAGCGACCCGGTGATAAACTCACAGACAGCAGATGTCCAGTTTTATTCAGTCCAGTTCTACTCAGGCATCAGCAATGTAGAAAAATAGAAAATCCAAAAAACAGTCATACATTGTTTTTTTTTTGTTTATGGATTTTATGTCAGTGCCGCTTAAGCTGTCAAAAATATCCCGCTCTAAACGAGAACCTTTTTATGCCCTGCTCTGCTTTAAAACACCCATTTTCTGACAAGTCACGCCTCTTTCGGCTGCGATTGGCTAATAATATGACGACTTCTGTGCTTGGATTGGCTAATTTTATACAACACAGCAGATAACCAAAAGTAGCGGGGGGCGATCAGCCAATCATGATCCAAAACCCATCGTTTTATTATATCACGCAAATCACACACTGATTTACTGGCCATAAAAAATTTCAAGTGGGACACTAGATGAATAGACCTGATCTTGGTAACTCCCCTCCCATTACAGAGTTTTAAGAGTCTGAGTTACATTGCCATTTAACTGACACTCTTATAGATTTGGAATAAAGTAAAGTGGCTTTAGCTTTAAGCGGGTCCTCAAGTTACGATACAGGTCCGTAACATCGACAGTAATTCAACTCGAATTTCATTGTTAGTTTAAGTCACTTACCGCTCAGAACACAGCAGTAAAATCATAAAAACACAACTAAGTCCCAAAACACGTTACTGCGTATTCTTCCACCATAGTCCTATTTAACCAATTCATCCAGTGAAGCAGGGGGCTGCCACCAGCGAGGGGCGCTGGGGAGCAGTGTGTGGGGACAGGGAAACTCGGTGGTGTCACTAGCAGTGCTGGGATTTGAACCCACAACCTTCTGATTGCAGGGGCAATTCCCTAACCACTAGACCACCACAGTAAACTGAACTCACTGAGGTATTTTCCGCAGGAAACCCTGCACTACACTACGCTTCGGACTGGTCCTGCACTAAAATGCATTTCAGCACGTTATAACTCTGATTTTTGTTTCTCGTTCTTCCTCAGAATGGGTGTTTGGGTCTCGTTCTGTGAACCGCAGGAGCAAAAGCGACATCAGCTGCATCACCGGCAACGCCAGCGAGATGCGCGAACTGCCTCACAGGGTCGAAACAAACTACGTTTCCCACAACCACTCTAACTGCCGAGGCACCCTAAGGCCTGAGGACTTGGTGGTCACCATTGACGAGACCCTGCAGCTTCCCAACGAAGCGCACAGTGGGACCTAGCTGTGGACGGCACCTCCTGCCAGTTTGATTCAATCCCTTTGCGACGAAGAAGGGCGCTAAAAGGCGGCAAGTTTGCTTGTGGGCAAATTGGAGCCTGGCCTGTTGTGAACCAACTCTGACACTGTTGATGGCGTGCGGTCTCCAGGTGGACTTGGCATGGAAGGTGTAGAATCTGACCGATATGCTCAAGGGAACCACAGAGGAACAATGAGTAACGGGGTGGAACACTAACCGGGTCTGCTTCAGTGGCCAAGAACTACTCAAACGGATTTATTGTCCAAGATGGATTGCTGCACATTTCTGTTTCTTCTTTTATATCAGTTTTGTTAATCCAGAAGCTCTGCTGTGGCGTCCTGTTGTGATTCATTATGTCTTTTAGAAGAATAATGCTCTCTTTTTCATGCTGTAAAACCCAACAGTGAGTGCGCCCGGTGGATTTGAGTACTTTAAGAAGACTAATGCTGCTAGCAATGTCAAAGTTTATTTATTTATGAAGCACCTTTTAAACTACGGATGTTGATCACGGTGCTGTACAGATCGATAACATACAATACGATAGCTACAATAAAATGTAGAGCAAGGGATGTGAAACAAAAACAGAATGGCCCACCTTAAATTGAATGTCATTGAAAGAAAAGCCTTAGAGAAAAATATGGTTTTAAAGCATATTTAAAACATACAGGGTCTGAGAAGATGTAATATGTAAAGGTAGGTCATTCCAAAGCCTTGGGGCTGCGACCCCAAAGCCTCAGTCGCCTCTGGTCATCAATCTTAGCAACAGCTGATCAGATGTGTGCTCTGGCGGGAATATGAAAATACAGTAATTCCGTTAATTCCTTAAAAACAAGCAGCGATTTTTTAAACTCGCTCCTAAACGGATTAGCATCACTCATATGATAATGTGTTTGTGAATGCTAGCTTCTGTTCATTGTGAGCTACATTACAGTACATGGTAGAACAATTACCCCAACATTCAGACCAATACTCAAATTAAAGTTTATTAAAGGAAACGTTTCTGCAGTGAAGGTACCTGCTGAACCTAGTATACCATGTGAGTACCCACAAAAGCACGGCGGACCGAACTTAAATCAGATGTATATAAGATGAGACCACCGATGTGTTTTTGGGTTTTTTACTGGGGACTTTCCTGCTACATTAACAGTAATAAAAGTACTAATAGATGGAAAGAAATGATGGTGACCTAGAACATATTTTAAGAAGTTATAGTGACGAAAGAAAACCAAACATCACTAAAATGAACAGGCACTGATGTTCGACTCAATGGATCAATGACATGGCAACTCTTTACTGAAGGATACCCACTAAAGCTTTCCTGACCACAGTCATAAACCTACCAAACCATTATTAAAGGCTAATTCCAGCAAGTGCCAGATGTCAAAGTTGGCTGCTTTTGTCAAATAAGGCTACACGGTGCCTACATAAGCCTTCAATGATAACTGATTTAAACCTATAACAATATCTATTGGGGGTTCTCCACTGACTGGTAGCGACTCGGTTTGGTTCTACTCTACTCTCTTTATCTGCTTTTCCATCACTAAGATTGCCCAAGCGTGCTGAACCGATACTAAATGATGACGTGTACATATTGGAGGTTACTGATTGATGGTCGCTATGGTTACACCAGTGTCGTTGACTGAACGTTAGCGTTAGCATAAGCTTTAGCCTAATGTTGCTTCTTTAAGCCAATTGTCTCTGTTTTGTGTCAAACAGCCACAAACCAAGTATAAGAAATAAAACCCCATGCTGGTGATTGTAATGATGCGGGTTGTTTATCTCAGCTTAGAGCCTCCGCTCACCCTGCTGCTCAGAATGTTTGGTCGCTATAGCAACCAGTTGTAGTGGAAAACTGTAGGTCCGAAACCAAACTGAACAGTCAGTGCTGGAACCAGTCAGTGAAGAACCCCCTTATGAAGGCCTATCCCAAAAGTCTCCCAAAATTGTAACCAAAAAAAGTGAAAGTCAGATTTAAAAGCAGCCAATGTTGACGTCTGGCATTTGTTGGAATAAGCCTTTATTAATGGTTTTGTAGGTTTTCGTCTAGTGTCACAAAAGGCTTCTAGTCATCTGCTCTGTGTATATCAACTGATCTTACAACCCCTGCCCTTCAGTAATGTGTTACATTACAGTTTTTCTGCCTCAGAAATGATCATTTATTTGTTCTTTGTGTGTTGTTTTTTTTATTTATTTATTTATTTATGAAGCCACGGGTCTTGGAGGCCTTGAAATAAAGCAATAGTCAACAGTCAGCTCATCACTACGAACACCTTTTGAGTTTTGAGACATAAATTCAATCAATGTATGTTTAGAAATGAATTGTTTTTCATTTCCAGACGTTCTCCAGGCATGCACCGAATGGACAGAGATAGTGGCCAGTAGAAACCTTACAGGACCCTGATAAAGCAAAAAAAAATCATGGTAGGCTTAAAATGATAGACTATAGCACAAAAACACATTAAAATCAATTTTATAATGTAAACTCATGACACTGGGATGTAGGCAGTGAGAACCTGGGATCTCTGAATAAGAGAACAGTCCAGAATAAAGTAGATGAGATCAAAGCTTTGAGAAATCTGCATCCGACGGGGTGGTTTACACTGTTTGTAATAATCACGTGTTGGTGCCAATATCAGGTCCAATTGAACTCTGTGTAGCAACTACTATCAATAATAAAGCACCCTTAGTGTAACGGCTTGCTGGAAATGATGTCTTTTTCAAAATACAGAAACCCCTCAATCTAACGCGAACTGTAGTACCTCCACCAGCCCAGTGGAGGCAGTAATACACTGAAAAGTTCTCAACCGCCCCCCCCCCATTTTCAACAGTTATCTCAGTGTATTTAGTATTAGTAAGCTGTGCTCTGTCTAAACATGTGGGTAGAGAGAGTTATTTGAACATTTCTTTTGTGGACGAGTCTCTGCACGCTGGTAATGCTAACCGCTAATGCTAACGTTTTTTAAGCAATAAAGTTTTCGGATTCTGATTATTTATTTACCTTTCCATTCTCTTTAAGGGTAATGTATTAAACTGAGTTTAAAACAAAATTAAAGTGTTCTGGGAGCAGATTTAGGGGCAGATTTAGGGTTTACACTATAAACATAGACATTTTTAGCCATTTTTTTTACCAAAACACAACAATGCGGTTTTTCAATATATGCAGGTGCTCTTGTAACGTAACCCCCACGAAGAGCGCAGCATTATTGTATATCCATTCTACAAAAATAAGCAGCATGAGTGGCAGGCTTATTAAAAGTGGGACAAGTACTGAAAATAAACCCAAAGGGATTAGGTTGGGATTAAGTTTAGCTGTTTTACGTTTAAATTTAAATGTGAAATAACTGATGAAAGCAGGTGTGTTCATTCCCCAAACCTGTTGTGGTGGTCGTGCACGGTACCTCCTTCAGTTACCTGTACAGCCAAGACTCCCAACACTGCACTGGTAAACCTGATTCAGGCGTAGGTCGCTCTGGATCAGATAAAAAAAACACCAGAGCTCAGTCAGCTTCACTGTTGTGTTTTACAGAGCGTTGTCTGATTTTTCCGTCTCTGTGCAGAATGGTCTCATTGGAGAAGGTACTGGAGCAGCTAGGGTGGCCAGGCCTGGGCACCACTGTGTCTCTCGTTTGTACCACAAGAATAATGGTGTTGATGTAATCTGAACTGAGCAAAGTGTGCACCTCAGAGTCTGCTGCTTTCAAATGAATTTTAAGTATTTAAACATATTTCAGCATTGAAGAGATTGGTCCCTCTTTAGTTCAGCCTCGCAGCATAACAAGGGCATTGCAGGTGTTGCGATACCATTATTGTCGCGACTATCACTATAATATCTGATGGACTATAATATCTGATGGACTATAATATCTGATGGACTATAATATCTGATGTCATGCTGTTATGCTGTAATAACACCACAGCATTTGGCAACTGCAGTGTCATTGTTTTGTAGCAGGGCTCAAGTAAAGTGTTATGAATGGATTAGTATGGATTAGTAAATACTCTTTACAGAAGCGTCCTTTGAAAGATTCGGTCGGTAGGATACTTGCCTCCGGACCAAAAGGTCATGGGTTTGAATCCTAACTTCAGCACCACCTCTGGGTCCCTGAGCAAGACCCTTAACCCCAAGGGTCTCCAGGGAGACTGTCCCCTGTAGGTAGGGAATGGAAGTCACTTTGGATAAAAGCGTCTGATAAATGCCATAAATGTAAATGTAAATGAACCCAAAGTGGTTCTCCAGAGGCCCACTGTTCTCCACACTCAAAACCTGGGACACTACCAAGGGACTTTTACCAGGAATGCTCAGGCTTTGCATCCAGCTGTGGTGTTCATACTTGTCAGTTAAAGTCCTGGTAAACAGGACACGACGTCTTCAACACAAAAGGCAAATCAAGCCTTTGCCATCAATTTTTACTTGGATTTTGGCCATGCCTTGCATTCCCAGCGAACTCGTTTTTTTGCATTTTGTACCATTATATTTCCAAGTAGAAGTGCATGTGAGAATAGGGTTTGGGTAGTTTCCATGCTGCCCCATGCAAACAGCTAAAAAATGATCCCCTACAGGGCGAAGGTGGGAATGAATGCAAACGTGTAGGACTCTGGGCCCCCAGGACTAGGATTATCAAACGCTTGTTTGTGGTATTGAACCCTTTTTGTGTCACATCGTATTGTAGCCCATGGATCTTAACTGGTTTTAACAGTGATGTTGACCTACCAGGCCGTTTCCCAGTACATCTTCGATATTATGGAATCATTATTTGTCTATCCTGATGCTCCAATGATGGAAAGTCACTCTGTAGCTACACACAGAGAACCACCAAACCGAAACTTTCATCAGTGAAAACAAACACACGAAGCAGAAAAGTCTCTTGGTCTCTATTTACTGCAGAACTAAGGGCTTTGTTCCTCGGGCTCCGCGGAATCCTGGTTTCCGGGGCTCGTGCCGTCAGCGTAGTGATGAACGTTCTAGTTAGAGACTTGGGTGAAAAACAGGCGGGCGACTCGACGCGCATGAAAATCGGCAACCTTGAGAGGAGTCGTCGGATAAATAAAATAACACCTGCCTTCTATAACTGCCCTCATCAAACGGTGGGAGCGCGCCACGTCCAATCATCCAATTTTCCACTCGAAGTTTTCAAGGAGGGATCATCGCTTTGAACTCGTACCTTTTTGAAGCCGGCGCTGCTGCTGTGAATGTGGAACTGAGTGTTTATTAAATTGAGGAATTTGTGGCCTTTGTGTGCAGAAATGAGTTTGTAAGCCTCTTTTCCTCCGGGCAGTTACAAATCCATCATCGCGTCTCATGTCATCATCTGCCATGCTGGTACCTGAGACCCCACGCAGAACCTGGTTCCCACTGGGAGACCAACCCTTCCCTTGACTTCCCTTACATTGTTCTTCTCTATGGCTTACGTTGTTCCTCTCTATGGATTATGTATTGTTGGGTTAGGCGTTGGCTAATTATTATTTGACAGTTGTTGCATAGATGCTCTGACTGCAGTATCTTGGTTAAATAGTCGACTCAGATTTAAGCTGTTTTCAGGTAAGAAACAGTCGTGGACTTCTTAAGCTCTGATGTACGTCGCTCTGGATAAGAGCGTCAGCTAAACGCCGTAAACGTAAGCCAAGTTGTAGGGCAGTGAAAGAAAGGTGGGTTATGAACCGAGACTGGTGTGGCTGCAGGTTTTTGGTTCCAGACGATCGGAAACATGTTTGGTCTTCAGACGAGGCTCCTTTTAAAACAATCCCTTTGTGGATAAATTCTGAAACCCTTGACCAGGCGTGCCAAGCTGGGTCGAATGGGTCAGTGGTGACAACAAAAAGTGGGTCTTTTCCACCAAGGCTTGTGTGGCTGCAGGATTTTGCTCCAACCAATCAGTGGCGGTTCTAGACCAAAATGACCAGGGAGCCCGAGGAGGGGCCGGTGTGTATTTAGGGGGGCGCATATAACGGCAAAACAGGTCAATATTTTATTTTATATTTTTTATTTTATATTTAGCTTCTCATTTATTTTCATTACAGTTCTTTTTAAACCTGCAGTGAGGAGGAAAAACAGAAAGAAACACGAAATTCACAGACAGTATTAAGCTACATGTTGCTGTGCAACAAACTTTTAAGAAAGTAAGAAGGTACTTGTGAACATGAGTGACAGATTTACAGACTTCAATGACTTATACACAAACAAAACAAGGCCGACGCTTGACTGAGCTCAATAAAAAAACGGGTTTTATTACTGTAGTGAAGAACAACAGTAAAACACGAATATGACATGATACGTCACACTGACGTTGCGAAATTAACTAGAACAGTTGTTCCCAGCCTTTTTTCCTCAAAGCCCCCTTTGCCTGTGTCTAAGACAAGCCAGGCCCCCCAAACCCAACTCCTACCCACATAGATGCGCAAAAAGCCTAAAGTGATTGATTACAAACTTTTATTTGCAAAAAATAAAGAACGATTGTAGGTTTTTGTTTATACTCACACACACACACACACACACACACACACACACCTCACATAAGGAATAAAGATAGACTTTCAGAGATGTATCTGCACCCAGGCCTACACAGGCATTAACTTAAACAAGTCTGTTGTTATTCACATGCACATTGTTACACCTGTGCCATCTCGAGCGCGTAGCCCATCACCCGAGTACTAGGGACAACTGCACTCGGGATTAGGTATG
>JBBPDC010006827.1:0-13755 GCA_037974485.1 Hemigrammopetersius urotaenia | reverse complement strand
CAGGCCTCTCTCATCTTTTTAAGTGGGAGAACTTGCACAATTGGTGGCTGACTAAATACTTTTTTGCCCCACTGTATCAAGCAGTTACATTAGTTAGTATCAGTATTCTGCATCACCCGATACTAGACAATTAAGTATCAAAATTGGAAAGGAAAAGTAGTTTCACCGTATGACTAATTACTTCCATATCGTTGTTGCTGTCCAAGTTAGCAGAAATCCTGTCAGACTCGTCTGTCACTGTATCTGATACATGTTGGATATAAACCCTTTTGCAAGTTATTAACGTCAACTCTTGCTTGTACTTCCCAGGGCTGAAGAAATTCCTTGAGGAACTTGCTTCTCAAAAATAATTGACATATTCAGTATGGTGGATAGTTACCATGTCTAAGTTAGCTGGGAGTTGCTCAAGAAAATAACCAGAGAAAATCAGCATGTGAATACCGGAGCTTCAATCATGTTATTATTACAAAGTAGTGTTCAGGAATTGGATTCCAAAGTAAAAAAATAGATGGCAGCATATCCCTCAGTGTCAGAAACTACATACAAAAGAGTGTATAACTGATATTACTTAACACTGACACATTTTGAGGAAAGTATGTGATGATTTAGACATTCAGTGTTCATTATGTTAATGGTTCTATGCTTTGATGGCTAAACATAGAGGGACAAAGTGGAAAACTGTATTTCAGACACTTTCAGACACTGGCAGTATGGTACACTAAAAAACATTACATTCACAGAAAAATCATGCTAATCATTCTTTGACACTGAAATAAAGAGAACAAATTATTAAAATGGATAATATTTGCCCAGTCATTGCAATATTTATGGAGCTTGAAAAAAGTCTTACTTTCATTCTCTTGCTAGTGGCTTTCCAATAGGACACACACACACACACACACACACACACACACTGTTAGGCTGGGCTACTAGAAAGATGAATGTCGTTCATTGTATGTTTCTGTGCATCTGAATAGAGCATTAACATGACAGCATAAAATCAAGGCTTTCTTCAGGTTTTCTTGTGACGTATGTAACGCTCCTCAATTAAAATATTCTCCATCACAAGTACACTCAAATCAATGCATGCCAATGCAAGACAGTAATAGCTGACTCTTTTTCAATTGAGCACTTCTATATACATACTTATGACTGCTTTTCACCCATTTAGTTTATAAAACCACAACAAGCTAGAGCCTACTGAGAGGTGTTTCCAACACGAGCTTTTATGGACAGTTCCAATTTCATCACAGACAAATCTTGAAAATGGCCCTTTTTTATTAAACATAGAAAAATTAATGAGCACCAAAGACAATAATATTTATCTGCTACTCGTGTGAATCTCACTGCTAAAAGAAAACAATATGTCACAAAGTAGTGATTAGGCCAATGTGACAATGTGAATTCAGAGGAACAGCCATACCTTGCCACAGAAAACACTGAAGCACCCACTTATACAGCATCCTATTACAGTTCTTACAGCTTATAAGAAAAAAACTAGGGGAGTAACAGTTCACTCTTACTTCGGTCCTTTTCAGAGCCATGGTTTGGTTTGTATAACGCTTCAGCTTAGAAAACAAATTTAAATTGATTTTTTGTGCATTAACAGCAAGATGCAAATCTCAATTGCTTATTTTTTAGCAGGGTCATATAGGTGCTGGAGCCCATGCCAGCAGCGGAAGGGCAAAAACACAGAGAAAGGTTACCAGTCCATCACAAGACAAACAGAAACACATTCACCCCTAAGTGTAATTTAGCATCCAATTCACCTGATTTGCATGTTTTCGGACTGTGGGAAAAAACTGGAGTATACAGTGAAAAATATGCAAACACCACACAGGGAGGACCTGCAGCCACCCGACTAGGAACTGAAGCCAGAACATTCTTGCTGCAAGAGCACTGCCCATTGCACCACCATACCACCTACTATTACACAAAAAAAGATGGATATATAACTGAAATAAATATTACATTCAAAGTGCTGTTTTTTTGCTAAAGTGAGATGAAAATCCAGTTAAATTCACTGCATAACAGGGACTCACATTTTCCATTAAGAGGACTGGTGACATTTCCATTCAGCAATGGCCTCTTATAGTACATCACAGTGTGGAAGAGGAAATGGCAAGCAAGGCCTCTTTTGTGGATTTTATTTGACTTGTGCACACACACACACACACACACACACACACACACACACACACACACACACACACACACACACACACACACAAATAACTCAACGGTCTTCCACATCTCCATTGTCGACTCTGACTGTGGTTCAGTTTGGATATATTTAAACATGCTGCTATGACGACGACCAAATGTCCAGCTTTATGATGGCCAAGCAGCCATGTCTGGTGAGAGTTTCTTTGTTTCTCACAATCTGTTTTGCACTTTTGGTGGCAGCTTTTTCTGGATACAACCCTAAAGATTACCCAATGACCATCGAGTTTGCTTACAGTCAAGCCCTTGACCACTATGCTGCTGAGAACTGGAAAGAAAGCGTCACCTACCTGAAGCTGAGCCTCCGTCTGTATCGGCTCATGAAGGACAGTGTGGCTTTCTGCTCCAGCAGCTGCAGACATGACGGTCTAGATGGTGACCCTGCTGTGGGTCAGTTCGCTGACGCAGACCTTCATACATTCTGGCAAAATCTTCTGCGCGCCTCCTGCGTAAAAAAGTGCAAACTTCGCTTCCCACCACTCGTGTTTTCACCTCTGAGGAAGGAAATCGCAGAGGATTTTGAGAGAAGAATGCCCTATCAGTATCTACACTTTGCGTATCATGAGGTGAGGGAACTTTTTTTGATATTTATAAGTATATGCACACAAAACTGCACTGTGCAAACTGAATGCTTAACTTATCACATACTTTCCTTAAATACTTTCCTTCCATCCCTTTACAGGAAAGACTAGAAATGGAGAATAAAGTGCACCTCTTTTGAATCAGTAAGGGTCTTGATTTGTCTAGTATATTAATATGCATTTTTACACAAATCTGTGGTGACAACAGGTAAATATGGAACCAGAAGTTTTTTTTATTTCAGTTGACCTGAATTTATCACAATGCATTTTCAATCGTAAACATTGCTGACATATATGACATAACATTGCTAAAATATATAAATGTAACTTTTCCACTGTTTTCATCTTTGGTTTCTAATACTGAATGCATTTTTTCTAGGGCTGGGCAAATTTATTAACGCATTATTTAATTAATGCCAACAATTATTATCATTTTACCAAGTTATTAAGTAGGTTTTATTTGTAATTTTTGCCGTATACACACAGTAGGCGGCAGAAGCATTTTTAGTGTGAGGAGAATGCATGGGTTTACACGTGGGAGGGCATGTCCCCCTCTGCTTCCAGTACCATGCTGCAACACAAGAACAGAACAGAATACAGCAACAATACAACTAGATGATCTGAGACAAGATGACTTTTACAATTGACAACAGAGCAGAGATTTTATCGCGCTTAACGCAGTTTTACTAAAAGTTCGTTTTTCTGTCTTCGCCCGCTTCACCTCACTTTAACCGGGACACTAGCTACTGAACATACTGACTGCTTCTACTGCTCCCTGATAAAAGAAAAATGTTTTTGCTAGGACGTGTTCAGAAAAAAAGAAAACAGATTTATAATTGTTAACTTGCCGTTGGTCGGAAGATGCCTGTTCTGGCCGTGGTTCTGGATCACGGGCATCAGTGTTCTGATATTAATGCTGCAGTGCAGAAAAAAGCGACTAGCGCAAATCAACAACAGAGTCTATCCATTTATGCTACTCTGCCAAAATGCTCCCTTTAAGTTTATAGTCAGTTTATAACACTGATAATGATGAGAAATAGACAAATAATATGCATAATTAGAAAAAAATTCTGATTATTTTTTATATGCAGTGTATCAATTCGTATCAAAGTGTGTCTGAGATCATGTCTGTGCAGCTGGGAATTGGAAGTTAAGACCAGGATTTTCACATGATATTTACAATTAATGGGACCAAACTAATCTTCAAAAACAAGACCAAACAATTTTCAAATTACAGATTATATTTTTATAAATGACAGCAATTATAAGGACCCTTTAAGGTTTTATACATAAAGAACAATCCATTGTCAGCAGCCAGGTAAGACAGATAATCCAAATTTGTAGTATAAGAAGAAAGCAGGGTCAGAGGGGGCAGAGTTTACAGGCAAAGCAGAGCACAGAATCAAAAACAGAGCAAAAATCGTGATCAGGAGTCTTTAATGTTTAATGACAGGCCAAAATAATTTACCTTTTGATGGATCAAATGAAAATATTTATTCAAAAGCAACTGTGATTGGTCACTCTTTCAAAACACTGTGATTGGTTGGAGGCTTCAGTATTGCAGAAAGTAATATAACAATATTGATTAACAACTATCATGATGAACAGTGCAGTGGGTAGCGCTGTTGCCTCACACCTCCAGAGTTGGGGGTTTGAATCCAGGTCCTGGTCTTGTGTGTGTAGAGTTTGCATGTTCTCTTGCAGTTTCCTCCAGGGTATCGTTTTCTTCCAAAGTCATGTGTGTAAGATGAATTATGGTATCTAAGTGAATGGTGTGTGTGTGTGCACCCACCTGATGTGAGCTTCGGCTACCTGCGACCCTAGTAAGGATTAAGCGGTTACAAAGAATGAATCAATTATATAATGATATTAATTCATATATCTGTGTGTTATGTACAGAAACAGATATAGTGTGTGACTCTAGTAAGCCAACATACTGATACTCTAAGACACACTTATCTTTAAAAAATGACAAAATTACAGACAAAAGGCTTCAAGGGGGTTCCTAAGTGAAACAAGGTTTCAAGATGTCTGCATGTTGTACTTCTCAGTTGACTGAAATGGAGAATGCAGCATCGGCAGCACACACTTACCTGCAGAAGAACCCAAATGACACGTTAATGGTGGAGCGTATGAAGATTTACACCAGCATTCCTGACCTGGAGGATTCTCTCACCAACCACGAAGAGAAACTGTACGAGGTATGGCCATATTACCAGTAGCTTGCTTCCAGCTATTTGATCATGTGTTTTCAAATTTACTCAGAGTCCCCCCTTACTCCAAATGTAGTTCACTCTTTTGGTGTTCGGGGTCTGTTTCTTTAGTTTTACACTAGAACTAATACTGAAGCTGTGCACCAAGCAAACAAGAGCTAAAAAGAGGAGTAGCAGCTATCTCAAAGCTTTTTATCTGTATTTTTGCTCAATTTTATCATTTATACAGTTTCAGGAACCACATGCATTCCATTTAACTTTCAAATGTAAGGTCAGACCTGGGAATGACATCACATTTAAGTTGTCTGTGTTCCGGTTCAAGAAATCTGAAAGCAAACTTATAGCCAGGATAGTTACCATAAGCTATTTTTACTTATACCATATGATGTTATGTTTTGTACATACAAACAGCATTGCAAAATGTGTACAAGCTGGACTGCACTGTTGATTTAATGAGAAGTACAAGTCAAGCCAAGTCAAGTAGGTTTATTATTATTTCAGCCATATACTCCAGGACCAATGTTTCTCCAGGACCAAGATGCAACACAAGAACAAAAACAAAACACCACAAGACTACAGAAGTGCAAGACATGACAACATACACAGAATGCAAAGAGAGCAAAAGAGATAATGCAAGAGAAATACAGGAGCAACAAAACAACAGCACAAGACCATATTTAGTGCAACAGGCAAAAACAGCTGCAGTTCAAGTTTGTATTAATATGGTACAGTGACAGATACTGTATAAAAATGCAGATCAAGGTAGACAGCAATAATAGTACTTGTGCAAATAATGGCAGGACAGAGAATGTGCAGTCTGATGGCCTGAGGGAAGAAATGTATAACTCTTCTTGCAGTGGAGGCCGTTTGCTATGGAACCATGATACCATTCCCATACTCTGCACCCCAGGCCCTGCATTGCTGGCTGGCCACTGCTTCACTTGGTAAATGGGTTAACTGCAGAGAAAGAATTTCACACTGTTCACTCCGTGTGCTGTGTTCACATGTGACTTTAACTTTTAGCCTTGCAATGACCCCACCCACTCGCAATGCTTCCACTTCTTTGCCCACCGCTTCTGACGGCCTGGTCCATGAAGCAAGCCGAGGTCACAGAGCTTTCCGGGCAATCTATCCTCAGGATTATGTTGCTGTAGATATTTTAACTGAACGTATAGAGATGTGTACCTGTTGTTTAATACATTTAAGTGAAGGTTTGGTGTGAAAGCTTACTTACAACTACATTTTTGCACCCAGGTGTTAGACAGTGGTCACTGTTGTCTTGGATTTAGAGATGAGGGTGTCGAATCCCAATTCAAGTCATAAATCTTAACAGCTTCAAATCTGAGGCAACTGTGGTCATTTAGGTTCCCAGTCAGCATCATGCTAACTGGTAAGGTATTAGCACCCCCTATTTGTTCGCTACATCAGCCTCCAGAACAAATGTCAAACAAAACAAACTACATTTGGATTAAGGGGCACTGAGTAAAACTGATAAAACCGATTTTATTATCTTTCAGTTGATTTGGATGGTGAGTGTAAAGTTGTTGTGTTTTGGTTTAGAGGACATTCCTGAATGCTGTGTTGCTGCTGAATTCTGGAGATTACAGCAGCTCTGTCATCAGTATGGAAGAGGCACTGACAGAGTATTTACATGAACACACCCTGTGCACTGCAGGCTGTGAGGGAGCAGTTGATGTCACGAGGGACAATGAGTTCTATGCATCCTTAGCAGGTTAGCATTAGCTTCTCTCATTTTAACCCTAACCATAATGCCATTAGCATTGGTATTATGGTTAGGTAAAATTAATTAATTTAATTCTGAATATGTGTATCACAGATTCATTTTTCAAATACTGTATCATTATTGTTAATTTAAAATCATTATTTTCTTGTGACATTTTTCTTTGTTTTTATTTATGCCACTTAGAAGCTCTTATTCAGAGTGACATACATCCACATCTGTTCTTCATACCTGTAAAGCTATACTTAAATCAACATCTGCTTTAAACCAGTTTACTGTCAGCCAAGTCACACACTTTAACAACCCTGTCAAAAAGAGGTTAATTCCCAAGTAAGGAGAAGCAGTTAAGAGTGAGTGCCTGAGGTTTTAAAATATAGTAATATATATATATTTAATTTTTTTAAAAATAGGAATAGATAAGAGATAAGCGAGAGGACTGGTTAATCACCAAGGTGCTCCTTGAAGAGGTGAGTCTTCAGACTACGCTTGAAGACAGTAAGGGACTGTCATCTAGCATGATACCAAGATTTCTTACCTTCTTTGAGGGGATGCTAACAGAGTTCTCAAAAGAAACAGTGAGGTTGTGGCTTGGTGATGGGGCTCAGTTTTGCTGGGATTCAGCTTGATGTGGTGGACCACCTCCAAGAGGAGCTGTCAGCCAGACAGTCTGAGATGCGGGTCGAGACCTGATCATCACTAGAGGGGAAAGAGAGAATAAGTTGAGTGTCATCTGCATAAAAGTGGTATGAAAAGTCATGTAAGGCAATTACGCGTCACGTGACCAAAATATGTTACAGGCTATTACAATCCCAAGAGAACCAGTATATAGAGAAAAGGGAAATGGTCCTAGGACTGAGCCCTGTGGCACACCAGTGGACAATCTTCACAGGGCAGACTGGTACATGGCAAGTTGTTAAGGAGCCATTGATGATGTTGGCAATATGCGGGATCCAAGGATATAATCTGGAGCATACTTGATGGGATAGGGTCGAGCGGAGACGTGGTGGGTTTGTTGGACATCAGGAGCGAGGACACATCCTCGACAAAGAGAGAGGTTAATGGATTAAAGTTCTCTGTCGCTACGATAATGGAGGGCACTAAAGCGCAATTTTGAGATTGATGCTGATCCGAAGAAATACACGTTTTTTGGGGGTGTGTGTAGGGGGTGAACAAGCTTCAGCAGACAAAGTTCTGGTAAGACTGTCTTTTTCCTCGGTTTAATTGCGATTCAATTATTCCTCCTAAAAATAAAAATAAACATTATGGTTTCGGCAGTTAACTTAAATATTGAAGGCTATTGAGTAGCTTCTGTTAAAGGAAGATACAGATCAGAAAAAGCTGTCCTGTATGGGGCTCAAACCGAGCGCTGAACAGGCCATCGGGCATACTGGGTCAATGGTAATTTTGGTCAGGGCACGGAATTGCTGATTGTCCCACTGGTGTGTGCTGTTGTGAATAGCTAGATGTGTTCTCCATCACTGTCTAATAAGTAGATAGGACACAGTGTCACCTAGTCTACTATAGTGGCTTCTGTTCAAAGTTTAAAACCTGGTTAGGCTTTGTGTTTTATTGTCCAGGAAGGTAATATTGTTATATCCTCTGCTGCATCTCTTTTTTCAGATGCCTTCATCGAAGCTCTGAAGTGTAAGGTCAAATGTGAGGAAAACCTGATGCCTAATATTGGAGGATTCTTTGTAGACAAGTTTGTGGCTACCATATATCATTATCTCCAGTTTGCCTACTATAAAAGTAAGTCAGTATTGTCTGGTAATGATTATTTTATTTGATATTAAAATACAGCATTACAATGCATTTCTCTCTGGTTGTAGTGAATGATGCTCGCAGTGCTGTTCCATGTGCCTCCAGCTACATGCTGTTTGACCCTACAGATGAAGTCATGAGGCGGAACATGCAGTACTACCACACATACAGGCAACAGTGGGGTCTACAGCAACGACACTTCTACCCACGGCCAGTAAGAACAGCTCAACAAAGGCAATAGTTTATCAAAAGATCTAATTTAGATTTCCCCCATATTCCAAATCTAGGTGTTAAGCAAAGGCATGTCATTAAGTTGAACAGGATCTACAAGGCTGATGTAGCTAAGTAGTTGTTTAAGCTGATTATTGATTAGCAGGGTGCAAACGACATGCCTAAACACACTTATTTAAACTGTTAAATAATATTGAATTGTCTTGCCTATGTAACCAGAAGTTATTTGTGGTTGACTATCAAAGAAAGGACCTATATGAACATATTCAAAGGTGTGCAGAAGTGGAAGATTACCTATGAAAGAAAGTATCTCACTGTACTGACCACTGTGTGCAGTTTTGAGTTAATGGCTAGACTTCTTCTCCCTCCCTGTCTAGTGATTAAAAGGCTCTCTGTGCCATCTAGCATACTGAAGTGGCATCTGTTCAAAATACAAATAGTTATAGTTGTAGTTTTTGGTTCATAGGAAGCTGGAAGATACTTTAACCAAACAGCTACACTAAGGCGGATGATGGATTATGCAGAGAAATACCTGCAGTGGCATGATGAGGTATGTTCTGTCTACGTATCAGTCGTAATTGTCAATCTGCATTTGAACCTGGTGACACTACTGGGTAATATCAGTGAGCTACTGATATATAAATGCCAATATATAAACCCAACCTTTGTCATAGGAATAATATAAACACACCTAAAACAAGTATTAAACAGTGTTTGAATACTGGACTGTACCGGAGTACAAAAGTACGTTTTTGTAACAGATCAAATTAAATATACATTAAATATATAAAATAAATTGGCCCACGAGAGCAAGAACACCATATCTGCAGGCATCATCGTTTGGGGCTGCTTCATCACAGGGTCCCTTGCAACTGATGGTCTAAAAAGGGGGCTAGTTGTTAATGTTACATCACAACAACAGTAAATTCAGAACATACTTGATGCACTTGATGCAGTCTTTCAATAAAAATTCCATTATATACATAAAGTTCTGTGTTTACCTTTACCACATGGTAATTTGGGACTTGTGCTCTCCCAGTTAATATTTTTTTAACTTCTATGTCATTGTTTCATTATTTAGGATGTGGTGACCACGAATGAGGAAAATTCATTGGAGAAGAGCATCTCTCCGGATGCAGAGTTTGAAGGCAATGGAGGTCATGAAGAAGGCATCTTTTCAGAATGGAAGCAGAAACCCAAGAGTAAATGGGACACTGGAGAGCTAGAGGACTTATAACTCACACTGACATCTTGTCTCTCTGCTGTAATGTCACAAGGGAAAGGGTTAACAACAATATGAATATTGTCAAGAGATGACTGAACTGTTAATGCGGATGTTCCTAGAATCTGAACATAATGAGTATTACAGCATGCAATGCTACATTCATGCTATGGGTTACATAAATTAATTGACTAATAAATCCACTAGCCCGTGCTGTGAGCAGCAGTTGACTACTTGAGGTCAAATGCATCAGCAGAACTTAGCCCAGAGCTGACTGATACATTCTTTATGATATTTCAAAAATCACTTAAGCTTAATTGTGATTGTTATATACTGGAATATTGGTATGTTTACATTAAGCTAGATTTGCTCCCGTCTCCATTTGCTTCACTCAACAAATTGATCACAGATAATCAGAAGTCAGCAGCTAATGCATGTGCGAATGGAATCAAAGAAAATGTGTAGGCTTGTTGATAATGGCATATAGAAACAAATTCGCTATGTCACTACAAAATGTTTTCTGCGGTTCCATTTGCATCTTGGGTCTACTTGGGTCAGTTCACACATTCCGCTTGTCCACCACTGAGCGCCACTTATTCTCACAAATTTTGAGCAACGCAGTACATCTAGTTAAATTTTCACGATTAAATGACCTCATGATCTCTGGCTGCTGCAGTATCGCATTCCTGCATCCGAACAGTTTCCCTCTTCACCCTTCTCGAGTGTTTCACTGAATGTTCTTGTGTTTTTCGTTTTGTTTCCTAAATACCTGTATTTTTATTACTGTAAATTAAATACATTTATTACTGTATTTACCCTGCTTATACCAAAGAAAACAAACTTGCATGAATTACATATATATAGGGGTAACATCGGTATTTTACATTCTAGATAGCAGTTCAGTGTACACTGTACAGTACATATACGGGTTTACCATTTCATTTTTTTTTTCAGTTTAAAATTAAATGAAAGTGTTTTGGGACGATGTTTGATGTCTACACTATATAACACTATATACACCACATACTACCACATAACACTATATACACTATTTGCTATTCCACTTTGAGGTTACAAATTTACACATATATGTCATGATGCATATAGTTGAATGTCATTTGGTTTGGTAACAGGTCTGGTTCAAGCAACATAGACCTGAACTGAATTAATGAATAACCCGTGAGGTTTGCATTCACAGACATGAGACTACTGAGAAGACAAAAAACAAATCTAACACGATCCACAGAAGGGCTTTAACATTGCAATTTTATTTCATTCTCTCTTCGATAGCATAGACTGTCTTCAAAAAAGCCAACTCTTTTCAAAAAGTCATCACAGGCTGTCCGGTCCGCAAGAGCCAGACATCCCTTCTTTCTTTCATTTATTCCAACATTATCGCAGCAGTAGCCACTTTCGTTGAAGTCCTTTCTAAAGGAATGGAACTGAAGTTAAAATGGAAAGTTGACCAAAAAAAGGTTCCTCGGCCACATTTTCTCTCAGTCATTCGATCAAGTTTCGGTCAAGTATGTTCGTTTATGTACACACAGTCTTGCACCCTGGAAGACATATTTCCAGGAGGTTTAGGTAATTATTCATCAATGTACAATCAAATGTCGCAATTATTATGAAGTACATTTGCTATATGGACTGATACAAATATGTAGCATTTAATGTAGTAGATGGCCTAGTGATATTTTTGGGAATGACATTGATTATACCTAATAATATACATGTATTAGTCATGTGTATGTACAAATACTTAAATGTCTGCATATGTACACAGAATTGGTAATATACAACAACAATGTACAGAAAGAGGATAGCTCCTTGTGCTTTGTGGCTATGGGCAGACATAGGAATTCATTCAGAGTACATGACGTTCAGAATACAGTACGTGTGAGTGTTATTGAAGGAGACAGAAATCCGCTACAATCTCTCGCATTTCAGTCCTGCAGTAACAATCAGAGGGTGTAGTAAGTCTGTCAGGTTTAAGATCAAAATGAAGGAGAAAAATCACTTCATGTCAAGCTTCTGGTGGCTTCATAAAGTGGCTGTAAACGAGACATAAAAACAACAAAGTAAAAGCAATACAAACCCTATATATTGGCAATGAAAGAGCACATCTAAAAACTATGTGTCAAATAGTATAATAGCACAATAATAGTATTCCAGCCTTCGGACAGACTGGTGGCAGTGGTAGACAAAGGATTATACTGAATAGTCTATTAAAAACAATCTAGGTTAATTTTACATTGCACGTGTGATAATTGGTCAAACATCAACAGCTGGTTAATCGAGTCTGAATGTCGAAGGGTCATTAATTATCAAACCTGCTGTACAGTCTTAAGCTTGACTTTCATTAGTCTGCCATAATCTGTCATTAATGCTGGGGCATGGCAGGGCAGGGCAAAACTTAACACGGATTCAAATGAATAGCTCTCATGAAGTCAAACAGGTTCAAGTAGTACGTGATTGAATTCCCATACCAACATCATCCAAATATCAAGCAATATTTTTTGTGTATTTTTATGTTTTTTGACTAATTCCCAAAGTAGTTCATATACTCATTTTTTGATGCTTATATTTGTATATGGTTACATGGGATAGCTTCTCTGGGTTAAGAAACCTAGAATTTTACAGAATTAAATAAAAAATAATAATATAGTCTTGAATAAAAATAGTCTTACTTAAATACTATTACAATTTTGTAAAAAAAAACAAAAACATGCCAAGTTGTGCCCTGCTCTCCCTGCTTTCACTTACATTTCTTACAGTAAATAATCAATCCTGCCCATAATGCCAATTTCCTTATTGGCTAATCACACAGCTTCCATGTCTGTAAATTCAATGTGAAAAAGAAACGTATTTACATTCAGCACGTATGTATGACCCTGTCTTCGAATGTCAGAGAACTACCTTGTACAGAATACAGCACATGGACGGTACAGAACGAGACCAGTACTGCAAAGTAGCAACACCCAAATAAAAGGGCTACCAACTACCAACTCGTTAGATAGGCAGCTCTAAGTCTGTAAAATAAGTTCAAGTATTGATTGAATGCTACTGTAGGCCACTTGGCAGTGTATCCTCTGCTGTCTCCTAATTTAAAAACTGTGTTGCCCTTTATCTATCACAGTGTGGTTCATTCCGTTTTTAAATGTCAGTGTTAAAATATCTTTCATTTTAAATGTAGTACTCCAGACAGTACTATAAAATCATCCTTGAGTATTTTAAATAGCCTAATAATATCTTAAGATTGGTACCAATTTTAAATCAAAGTGGATATTCTAAAGAAAGAAAACTTTTAATCCCTGACAGCTCAAGTCATGGCTGCACACTGAACGAGTTCAGACGTGTGGACTTAAAAGAAATTCTATTTTGAAAGTGTTCTTAAGATTTTTAAGCAATTCCCTCCAGGATCAATATAGTATACATGAATATTGAATGGAATTATAAAAACACAAATATTTGTAAATTACTCTCATTTAAAGGAACTAGATAAATTCCCTTATTAAATATTCATTTAAATGAATCTGGCCCAGTAAAAGTAAAAGATTTATTATTTCTTTTTTATAGCACTTTACTTTCAAAAGGATGACATTTCAGAATATTTGCTTTTTAAAACGCTTTTGTGGATCTGGCCCCTCCTTCATCAGCATTGCCACCCTGAGTGATTTAGATTTAGTAACACGTTTCTCTACACTGTACTCCAGGGCCCGTATTCACAAAGCTTCTTAGAATTCTCTCAGAGAGCTCCTATCTTAGCCTAAAAAGTCCTATCTG
>JBBPDC010006810.1:0-13758 GCA_037974485.1 Hemigrammopetersius urotaenia | reverse complement strand
ACCCTTAACCCCAAGTTGCTCCAGGGAGACTGTCCCCTGTAGATAGGGAATGGAAGTCGCTTTGGATAAAAGCGTCTACTAAATGCCGTAAATGTAAATGTAAATGTGTTAATGCAGTTTACTGTGTTAATGCAGTTTACTGTATGAATGCAGTTTACTGTGTTAATGTAGTTTACTGTATGAATGCAGTTTAATGTGTTAATGCAGTTTACTGTGTTAATGCAGTTTACTGTATGAATGCAGTTTACTGTGTTAATGTAGTTTACTGCGTTGATGTAGTTTACTGCGTTGATGTAGTTTACCGTGTTATTGTAGTTACCGTGTTAATGCAGTTTACTGTATTAACGTAGTTTACTGTGTTAATGTAGTTTACTGTGTTAATGTAGTTTACTGTGTTAATGTAGTTTACTGTATTAACGTAGTTTACTGTATTGATGTAGTTTACTGCGTTAATGTAGTTTACTGCGTTAATGTAGTTTACTGCGTTAATGTAGTTTGTATTTGTTGTAATGTAAGTGTTTAACACTAACTGAACACCACTGCCCAACAGTAAACAGCTTTTATGCATAATTTCCTCGGGTGCCTAAGACTTTTGTACAGTACTGTATATATACAGTATATATATAGTAGTACCAATAGAAATGATTCATATATAGAAACAGCGTTTGCTTCCCTGCTGGATCAATAATAAAGATTTTCGACTCTGATTCTGAAATTTAGGATATTTTGACCAAAAAACTTTAAAATCTTTTCATTTATACTTTGGAATGAATGTAATAAACATAATAAGCAGTTTTTATTTTCCTGTTCCATCAGGACAAAACTAAGCATGCAATAAATAAGTACATAAAAAGTTATATACTTTCTAAAATGAACCCATTAAAGTATGTACAGTGCCCACGAGACCCAGCCAATTAACACATTATTTTATACTTTTCATTTTTGTTGTCATGCCAAAAATTATGCGTACAGGGGACATTTTGCTCCTAATCATTAAAAACCATCTCATTTCCATCATTACATCGTTACATTTCGACCAATTTTAGCTAAAATGTTTTGTTGTATCTGTAGAAATGATGTGAATTGTTTTATATAGCACCGTTTCCAGTGGATTTTATGATTAAAAGAATAATAGGAGTGTTTGGTTATTGATCAAAGATACATTAAGAGAATAATGGAGACAAATTTCAATAAAAGAATTCCTTTGTAACTATTAAGCATGAAGGTGAATATACTGTACTGCTAAAGATCAATAGCTCCTGGAAGCTAATGCTCCTCTGTCAGTGAAGAAAATGAAGAGTTGGATCGAAATCGACCTTCAGCCTCTTCAAGACATAAAAGATTAAGGTTGAATGGCCTTCACCGTCCTCCAGACCTGAACGCTACTAACAATCTGTGGGTAGATCTCAGACGCACTGTGCATGCAAAGACACTCGTCGTGTTCGTCAAAGAAAAGTGAGCAACTCATGAACAGAAAGACTGTCAGACAGCGATAAGAGATGAGCCTGTGATTTCAGGGGTCCAACTAAGGGAGGACTGGGTGCCTAAACTTATGCACAAGTCACATTACTTCTTTTAACTTGTTCCCAATATGTTAAATTAGAAAAAAGAAATAATAATTATGCTTTCAGACTCAGCCTCTATTCCACCATCCGCCCTGTGAGCTTTGGGACGTGCTCCAGCAGCGCCGCCATCCACTGTAAGGATAAACAGTTTAGATAATGCATGCATCAGATTTGCAAGCATATATTTTATGCAGCGGTTAGCACTGTTGCCTCACACCTCCAGGTTTGGGGGTTTGAATCCGGGTCCCGTGTGTGTGTGTGGAGTTTGTATGTTCTGTGGTAGTGTGTGTTTCCTCCTGGGTCTCCAGGTTTCTCCCACAGTCCAAAGACATGCAGTCAGGTGAATTGTGGGTTCTAAATTGACAATAGGTATATGTGTGTGTGTGTGTGTGGGTGTGTGTGTCCTGCGGTGGGCTGACCCAGGGTGAGTCCCTGCCTCGCGCCCATAGACCCTGGGATAGACTCTGGGTACCCCTAGTAAGGATTAAGCAGTTACAGAAAATGAATAAATGAATGAATATCATGTTTTTAAGTCTTTTCACTTCAACAAAATGTGTATTTTGCCGAGAAGAGCCAAACTAAACAGCACTAGTTAAGTGCTGAAGACAACAAGCTCAGGAAAGTGTATTGCAATGTATCACAATAACAATAAAATATCACATTCATCCCTGATCTGTTTTTTATTTTTTGGGTGGGGCAGCTGGGTAATAATGGATATATTATTATTAATAAAGGCTATATTCAATGTTAGTGATCAAAACCTTCCTGACTTAAGTAATTTGTTCAGTAATGAACACAGTTTAATTAAATTTAGTCATAGCTTGGTATATACAAATGAGGCAGCCTGTCTGGCACATAACCCTTTGAGGGAGGAAATGTGCTTTGATCTGTTTCTGCAGTCCTGTAGGCTCTTCATGATGGGGAAGTTCTTGAAGCTCCTCCAGCGCGGATGACCTTGGAGCGCTGGCACCGGATTCTGCGCTCTGTGGGAAGGCCGGTGCCTCTGATTATATGTGTGCTGTGCTGCATCCCACCGTGTTTTGAAGTGGCGCCTTTGAAGAAACTCTTGGTGAGGAGACGAGGAGAAAAACAGGCGCGTGTGCCAGACTTCTCCTGCCACTTAGGTGCCTCAGATCTGTATGTCATCAGCAAAACGCAGCACGACAGATCCCTCCGACAAAATGCCAGCATGGTCCGTGATAAGGAGAGATAAGTGCTTCTCCGCATGACCTTCCGTGGGTTCGGAGACAGCGGCTGCCACATGCATCAAGCGTGGGACTGTGCTCGGAGATTTTCCTGCAGATTCAGCCTCTGGTTTGTGCTGAATACTCATGCGGCTGCATCCTGCACCTGCAAAACCTTTCCCCAGGAACCTTGCCCCACCCTCCAAACCCAAATCCTGGCCACAGCCTCTCAGTGGGCCTTCACTGGTTCAAAAATACTCCAGAGCTCAGCTCTGATCTTTCGTCTCCTTTGTTCAGCCTCTTCTTCTCATTACTTGCCCACATCAGTTCTGCTTTTTTAGTTCTTTTTCTTCTCAGTTTTCCAGGCGGGAGACTGTCTGCTTATCATTCTCCGGTGCCGGTAGTGGCTATAAATAGTGATGCGCCGCACTTTCATGGAAAAACGCATTTTCTCTGTGTTTTATAATAATAGATGAAGGGCGTAAATACAGTTAACATTTCAAAACAAACCATTTAGCACACAGTTCACGCCTGGAAATTAAGCTGTAGTCATCCTGAATTGACTTTTTTGTGTAATGCAGATATCATCCTACAGTTCAGCTCTGCCCACACACCATATTGTGCCAATTTAGAACGGCTTATTCACGTATACCACTCTTAAAGGCACATAAAAAAAACAGCCTGTTTGATTCTAAGGTATATGGAGTGGTTGTAAAATTGTCATGTAAAAATACAGATAGATAGATAGACAGACAGACAGATAGATAGATAGACAGATTGATAGATAGACAGATAGATAGATAGACAGACAGACAGATAGATAGACAGATAGATAGACAGATTGATAGACAGATTGATAGATAGACAGATTGATAGATAGACAGATTGATAGATAGACAGATTGATAGATAGACAGATTGATAGACAGACAGACAGACAGACAGACAGACAGACAGACAGACAGACAGACAGACAGACAGACAGACAGACAGACAGATAGATAGATAGATAGATAAATAGATAGATAGATAGACAGACAGATAGACAGACAGACAGATTGATAGATAGATAGACAGACAGATCAACAGACAGACAGACAGACAGATAGACAGATTGATTGATAGACAGACAGACAGATTGATAGATAGACAGACAGACAGACAGACTGATAGATAGACAGACAGACAGACAGATTGATAGATAGACAGACAGACAGACAGATTGATAGATAGACAGACAGACAGACAGATTGATAGACAGACAGACAGACAGACAGACAGATAGACAGAGATGGAGATACAGATTTTGTGAGAACTTAGTCATTAACAGTCTAGTTCAGCTGACAGGTTGTTAGTGATCCCCCGGAGAAGTGCAGGACTATACTGGAACACAAGAGGCTTACAGGGGATGAGTAGATTAATCTGGGTTAAATTTTTCCTTCAGCTCCTGTAAGTGGGATGCTGGAGCCACGGGTCCACTTTCTCGGCCTCCGGGGGAAAAGAATCTCTCAGCAGAGTGTTAGGAACATGAGCACGGCGGAGAAGGACTGGGCTCTTTGGGGGGGGGGGGGCCGTCCTTCATTCTGATCAGTCAAGGCTGAAGCTCTCACTCCACCTCCGAGGACGCTCTGGAGGGAGGAAGCAAATGAAACATGCAAGCAGAGCAAGAGCGCTTTACACAAATGCCACAGGGGAAGAGCAATAAAATATCACTGTGGGCACTCACAGGTCAATTCACAGTCGAGGAGCAGACCCGGCACTGTCAGCACGGACTGAAAGAGAAGGTCAAGCAGCCTGCAGAAATAAGACAACCAGCGGAGAGAGAGAACGAAAGGGTGAGAAAGAGAGTGCGTGAGAGAGCAAGAGGGTGCGAGGGAGTGTGAGAGAAAGGGCTAAAGAAAGAGAAAGAGAGCGAGAGTGCAAGAGAGGAAGAGAGAGAAAGAGAGGGAGAGAGACAAACAGTTGAGAGCACAATGAAATGCTTACTTTAATACACATTCACACTCATAAGACAAAAAAGACAAAGAGTCAGAGAGAGAGAGATACAGAGAGGGAGATACAGAGAGGGAGATACAGAGAGAGAGACAGAGACAGCAGAGACAGAGACAGAGAGAGAGCGCAAGGTAGAGAAACAGAAGAAGAGAGACCATGAGATGAAGAGTGCAAGAGAGGAAGAGAGAGAGAGATACAGAGAGAGAGAAAGATGCAGAGAGAGACAGACAGAGACACAGAGAGGGGGAGAGAGAAATAAAGAGAGAAAGAGGGAGAGACAGAGAAATATAGAGAGAGACAGAGAGAAAAAGGGAGAGAGAGAAAAAGAGAGAGAGATGTGTTCCCCTGAGAATGCAGAAATCTGAGCCCTTGCAGCACAGAGTCCTCGGAACAGATTAAAGCAGCATTATTGGACGATGTCCTCCTGAGTCACTGCCATCTCTTCCCAGGTCTTATCTGTGGAGCGGTGGCCGGAGACCAGCTCCAAATTACAGCCAGACCCACCGATTACAGTCTCAGCATGGAGGGCACTGGAGCTCTGCCATGGCCATGGTCAAGTCTGATTCTCAGTGAGGCCTTTCCACTCACCACAGAGAACTAAATATCAATCCAAAGACCAAACAAGATAAAACCAATTACAGTTAGAGCGGCAAGTCATTGCAGGCGAATGAGGATAACAAGATTAAAGTTAATATATTAATCTGGCATGATGGAACTTGCTGGGCTGTGAATTATTCCTCCCCCTCCTGCAGAACAGGATGGCCCCAGAATGGGGAACAAGTGGTATTAATCTTAATTGTGCCTAGCTGACTGCACTCGGGCTCTCATTAGCACTCCACTGCAAAGTTATGGGGGCGAAAAAGTTTCTTTAGTGTGACGACACAAAAAAAACCCCTTTCAATGGATTCCAGGACACAGTTGAAACCACTTGCCTGAAAGGTTCTCCCGCAGGAGTGCAACCATGAGCTAACATACTAATATCGCAATGCAAAAACAAGCCTTCTGGAGAACTGGAACTGAGCCTTTGTTTACTCATGGGTCTAGCACTGAGGAGTTCCAGCTTTATGGTTTTTGGTAAGACTGGCATCAACAGGACCTGATGCTACTTCAGGGAAAGGGTGTAGGTTTGATTTGGACACAAAAGCGGTAACTTTACTCCAAAGTGCAATCGGATCAGCATTCACGGATTCAGTCTAACGCAGATTTTTTTTTGAGAACCGAACTGTATTAACTCCACATGTCCAGCGGTGGCGGTAATACACCCAAAGTTGTCAACTGCCATAAAAAGAAGAAGAAGCTGCTGCAGCATTTAGCATGACTGCTCCATGTCTTGTCCTCATTTTTTAGTGTTTTCTTTCCCCCCATTTTCAACAGTTTATTTAGTATTAGAAAGCTGTGCTCTGTCTAAACATGAGGATAGAGAGAGTTTTTTCAGCACTTCTTTTGTGTTCTTTTGGATCATGAACGCTGCTAATGCTAACCGCTAATGCTAACGTTTTTTAAGCAATAAAGTTTTCTGATTATGATTTTTTATTTACCTTTACATGGGGTAATGCATTAAACTGAATTTATAATGATTATATATATATATATATATGAATAAGGTGTGTTCTGGAAGTAGATTTGGGGGCATAAAATAGGCATTTAAAAAAAAAAAAACAGTTTTTCTCGACACACGGAACATAACCCTCGTGAAAAGTGGGGGGTTACTGTACTGTAATCACAGAACACCAATTCTAATTTTTTTATTTTAATTTGTTTCCTGACTGGAAATCTAGAAAATACAATACAATCACAATACTTTTTGAGTATCAGTATTCTGTGCAACACTGGTCTCTTAACAAACGCGATGTGTTCTGTGCTGTAGTTAATTAATTAACCAAATAAGTCCAGATAAATATTAATACAAATAATCTAAATGTAGCCGCCGTTATTAAACGGTGTGCCTTAAATGAGTTTTAAAGGTACATTAATTTCACTTTCCCTGGGTAAGCAGGTTTTTTTTAATAACTTTATTAAGTTAAAATTTCATAAAACACTGGAGTCAAGACGGGTTGTGGGGTCAATGCACTTAAAAATGTACTGAAAATGCAAGACTAAAGGAACTGAAGATCCATCTTTGGGAGTACAGTGATTGTGCTTGTACCCGTAAAGCCATCTCAAAGAGTACAGAGGGGCATTAGGAAAAGCATAATTAAAATCATTCATCACGGTTATTATGACGGCCTCTGAGGAAGGCAGAAATGAAGCAGAACTAAAACCATAAGTTTGGTCAGTTCTAATATGAGTCTGTTCGGTCTTGTTTAAGAATGTCAGGTAGAGACCCCCCCCCCTCCATGTTTTCTCTAACCCCTTAAACTACATGTTCAATATAAAATTACGCAGAATTAGTATGAAACTGATATATAACAATACTGTTTCCACATATAGGCTGTTACAGTCCCAGGGGTTACAGGGTTCCCCACAGGGCCCATTTGGGGACCGGCTTGTGGCGTCCAGCTCAGATTTCAGGGTTCCCACGACACGACTTTTTAGTTTGCAGAAAAACTCGTTAATGAGGACCGTCTAGACGCTCACGTACACCAACGTCTCAACCCCTGAAGCCTCGACAGCGCTGAGTCTACACTGTGAACCTGTCAGGGGTCTACTAAAAACCCCTCACACTTAAACCATACAACATTCACTGCAGGAGTTGATTTAACATGTGCTTTTACTGTGTGATGAACCTAATTAAATTACAAGACACAATCCTTCATTGTGATTGTGGAACAAGGTCTTGAGTGTTGGATCTACATGCTGAGCAGTGCATTATTCTTCATAACCGCTCCAGCTGCTCTGCTATAAATGCCCCCAGAGCCTGACTTGCCTTGACTGAAACGACTGAAATGTAGTGTCTTGGGGTTACACAAACACAGGCCAAGATCTATATAAATCAGATAAAGACTAACTGACCTTGTAGGGCTGTACTAAGTATTGCTGATGGAGTTTCACAAATCCAAACAACGTCTGGAGGAACCGAGGAGAAATCTGGAACCGAACCTGTGTTACATTAACGGAATTTAGCAGATGCTTTTTAACTACAGGGTTAGGCAATGGAGCAACTTGGGTTTGAGGGTCTTGCTCAGGAACACAGTGGTGGTGCTGAAGGTACAATTTGAACCCATGGTCCAGAGGCAAGTACCCACTAGGCCACTGCCTCCACCACCATCTGGTGTTCTCCTGACCACATCACACATTTTTTTTTTACAAACAAAACATACATTTGTATGGAGACAGAAAATACATGTAACCACGTTACTAAATTTTGTGATTGTCATTGAGTGTAATAAGTATTTGATCCCCTACAACCCAGCCAGACTTCTGGCTCCCACAGACTGGCTGTGTGTCCATGTTGCACACAGATTACAATCAATCGATCAATTACAGAAACTCCTGATCTTAACCAGTTTCTTCTATTCCAACCTCTCCACCACCATGGGCAAGACCAAAGAGCTGTCAAAGGACATCAGGGATGAGACTGTAGACCTGCAAGAGGCTGGAATGGGTTACAAGACCATCAGCAAGAAGCTTGGAGAGAAGGTGACAACTGTTGGTGCGATTATTCTGAAATGGCAGAAATCTAAAATGCCCATCAATTCCCCTCAGTCTGGAGCTCCATGCAAAATCATGCTTTATAAGGGAGGGATGATCATGAGAAAGGTGAGGGATCAGCCCAGAACTACACGGGAGGAGCTTTTTGCAATATACTGGGTGAATGGACGAGCCTTGGTAGGGAACAGCTGTTCATCTATGGTCATGTGTTCTCCTGGAGTGAAACTCTCAGCAGTTCTTGGTGAAGCGTGTCCAGATGTCAGAGATCGCAGCAAATCTGTCTGTTTTCACCCGTTCTGCCCTCGTGTCCTTGTTGAAAAGCCGGGCCATTGCTTTGCAGCATCTGCCCCAGCACAACCATTCAATACAACCTTACCCCCAGGTTTACCTGGCATGCAAATGCAAATGTGCTAGCTCTCACAGTTAATGGTCCATTTGCAAAACAATAGGAGTGGAACAATGGAGTCAGCAGGGGGGCCAGGTCATGGATTTAGCGCAAAAAAGCTCAGGTTTGGGGGTTCTAGTGTTAATGATCTGAAGGCAGTCACTAAGAACACTGTTGGTAACTCACTACATCATGGACTGAAATCATGTGATTCAGAGGAGGCTTGGGAGAAAGTGCTGTGGTCAGAGGAGACCAAAATCGAACTATTTGGTATCAACTCGACCCGCCATGTTAGGAGGAAGAGAAATACTGTGTATGACCCGAAGAACACCATCCCACAGTTCGAGGATGGAGGTGGAAACGTCATGCTTGGGGATGTTCTTCTTCTAAGGGTACAGGATGACTTCGAGGGGCCAGTTGATGGGGCCATGTTCTGTAAAATCTTGGAGAACCTCCTTCCCTCAGCCAGAACCCTGAAGATGGGCTGTGGATCTTCCAGCAGGACAATTGCCAAAAACATACTACCAAGGTAGCAAAGGAGGGGCCTAGCCAGTCCCCATACCTCAATCCTACAGAAATCTGTGGAGGAGCGGAAGCATCGATCATCAGCCAAGAAACCTAAAGGATTTAGAGAGTTTCTGTAAAGAGGAGTGGGCAGAAATCCCTCTACAAGAAACGTCACTGCTGTGCCAACAAGGGTTTCTTCACCCAGACATGCTTTGCTTGGGTATCAAATTTATTTACTTCATTCAGTGAAAGGCAAATCAATTCATAACTTTTGTGCAACAGGTTTTTTCTTGATTTTTGGTTGATATTCTGTCTCTCCATAAAAAATAAACTATCTCAAACTTATAGATTCATGCAAAATCAAATCATTATTTCCCTCATTCTAATGTTAACCTTGCTATCAGAAAGGCCCTTTATCACACTCAGAGAAAAATGGCTTTAAATAATTTGCATAAGTTCCTCACACTTCTGCACAGTACTGTAGGTAATCAGCCAAATTAGTCCAGGTATCATTTTGATCAAATAGTATAAATATAGCCTCAGTTATTAACGCGAAAATGACTGAAATGTGGTGTTAGCGGGTCAAACAGACACACAACTCAAGATCATTATAAAGCCTAACTGACCTTGTAGGGCTGTACTCTGCACTCCAGTGCGGAGGAAGATACTGCAAGCATTTATTGTGAAGTAGATCAGTAAAATCTGATCTTCTCTCAGAGAAGATATTTTCCAAGGTAGGGGAAAAAAAAGGGTCTGGCAAAGACTGACCATAAACAAATCCTGGACATTTATTGTGAGTATAAAAAAAAAAAGCATGTGACAAACAGATAAAACTGAATGTCTCCCGTGAAGCCAGCACAGATTACCGAAACACTCTTAATGGCACCTTAGAAGAACTTTGTGGAAAAAAGAGGAAGAAGTTAAACAATAAGGAGAAATAATGACCCATTACCAACATACAGCTTTCTCAGGCACGTTCGTCCCGTGTCAGTGAGGGTAGCAAACATGTAAACAGCATGTGAGCCGTGTAAACACTGGGCAGAAAGCATTAAACTGACCTGACGGACCAAAACACTGTACCGACTGGCTGGAAAAGGCAGAGGAATGAAATATGGCAGTATGAGTACAAAAAAAAGGATTTCAGCATGGTGCTCAGAGGACAAAAAAACAGAAGGTTTGATGCTAACAGAAGGACAGCGTGAAGTAAAAAGGCTCTGAAAAACCAGCAATGCTTCTGAAGGTTCGCTCCAGTCAGAGCACTAAGCATAGAGGCTCCTAAACTGACGCTACAACAAAATTTATTGCATCCAACAAGGTTTCCAATCTCTTGAAGCAGATTATTAAGTCTCTGTGTCCTTTAAATAAACATATAAAATGTAAGTGACAGATTTGTGGCCTCCTCGGCTGCTCATTGGCTCCACTCTGTGAATCTCATTACACACAGACGGCCGAACAGAGGCAAAGTAACATCCCACCAACAGCCTCCCAGCAGAGCACCGGGAGGAGCGTAACAGGTTCCCGTTCGGGGGACCTTAGTCGCCCACGTCGCTGTCCTGGTCCCCGATGACCCAGAGGAAGTGGAAGCTGAGAGCCAGCAGGGCCGTGCCCAGCAGGTCACCCAGCGCCGTCAAGTAAGGGATGGAGAAACTGTCCGGGTCCTTCCCGCTCTTCCACATGGAATGTACCATCCAGTCCGCTATACACAGCAGCAGGAAGACCTGGGGGACAAACACACTCACGTTTTAATGAACTAATACAACCCCACTCTGTTTATTTCATCTGGAATTATATAAACATGTCTTTAACTTTTATAGACTAACTTTAACAGACTACTCAAATACATCTATAACACCATAATGGGGTTGAAAGCACTCCTATAGCTTGATGACTAGAATGACTAGAGTGGTGTCAGACCCGCTGGGAATCAAAATGTGATCAAATGGCTCTTCCTTATTAAAAAATTAAATAGTAAATTAGTTGTTTTAATTATTGTTGTTGTTTTAACAGACAGAAAGAGCTTCTCTACACGTGTTGAGAGCCCAGAGAGTTCCTGACTGGTAAAAGGAAAGCAAAAAGGAAAAATTCTGTCAATATTAGAGCGTTTCCTAACAGGTCGCATCTTTTTCGTTGCAGCCATAACCTCACAATTTCCAGTCTGTGTATCTAACCGCTCGTAAGACAGAGGAGCAAGGAGCGTAAAATGAGGAGGCAGAGGAGAAGGTGGCTAATGTTAAGCATTCTAATTCACAGATGTGCGCACACACACACACACACACACACGCTTCAGGGAAGCTACTCAAGCAGGGAATGTGCGTCACACAGGCTGCAACACACAATTAACACAAGTTGAGCCCGGTTCGGTGTCTCTGTGTGAACTTCTAGAAGCCCTTGTTCTCTCCAACTAATTAAGCCTATTTGCCACAGCCCAGGATTTGTGTGTGTGTGTGTGTGTGTGTGTGTGTGTGTGCGCGCGCACACAGGAGAGAAAGTGAGACCAAGAAAGAGGGTGAGTGTGTGTGATCCTAATGAAAAGAGAAGTGTGAAAGAAATGCACACTCTTGAGTTGTGAAGCCCATACTGGGGTGTGAGATGAATAGGATAATGGGCAAAATCACTTCAGATCTCCACTTCACAGCACTGCAGTGGTGAAACGTTTCATCTAATCCTGATAATTACACGCCAGTCGTCACGCAGTGCTAACGTTCCGAGCAGATTCCACATCATTAAACAATGCGGTCGTCTATCAGAGCATAAACAAAGACGTTTTTTCACATTTACAACAATTCGCAGAGCATTTGTGTTACGTTTGCGTCCAATTTCGAGCCTCTGTGGGTATTTCTGCAGACTTTCCTGCGTGCGCAAGCCTGCGTGTGTGTGTGCGTGAGTGAATGACTTTCGTTTAGGTGATATAAAAATGAAGGCAGTGCATTAATCAGCGTGACAGGCCGGTGTGAAACTCTCTGGAAAGCTGCAGGCTGCGGTAGAGCTGGCGCTCCAGCTAACCGGGGCCGCCGCCTTCATATAGTCCGCATTAAGGTCAGTCCATCAGAGGACAGAGCGAGTTAAAAAGCCATTTGCTCACCAAGTTGCTTTCCAAGTGTGTTCGGCTGAGGGGTGCCAATAAATAAGTAGCCATTTCATGGGCAATTAACTGTACCTGTACCTGAGGCAATGTGAGCGTGTGAAGTTTTTAATCAGTGATGACAGATCTGAACATAACAGACTGGGTCCTTTCTTAAATGTCACAAGAGGTAATAAGGTCAGGACACACTTTTATTACATTTATTTAAAGGGCCCATATCCTGGAAAACCTTGTTTTTCTTAAATACGGCTGAAGTTTCAAAACATACTATTAACCCCTAAGACAATGTTGCACATATTTGCAAACATATATACACAAACACACATACATTATATATGGGTGTGTATGTATTTGTTCTGAATTCACTGATTTGTGACACATAAATGTGGGCAGTTGGGTGACCTAGTGGTTAAGGCATCCGCTCTGCGACCAGAAAGTCCGGGTTCGATCCCCAAGACCGCTAGGCACCACTGAGGTACCCTGAGCAAGGTACCGTCCCACACACTGCTCCCTGGGCGCCGTGTTCCTGCTCCCCCTGCTTCACTTGGTGAATGGGTTAAATGCAGAGGAAGAATTTTGTGCTGTTCACACGGTGTGCTGTGGTGTGTTCACGTATGACAAATGGTCACTTTCACTTCACACTTTCACTTCACTTTCACTAAAATGTAAAAGAATGCATTTGCACATTTACAGCCTACAGCAGCTTCACCAATTCACAGTGACGATTTGCAGTTTCAGTCCAGACTGCCTTTGGAATGAAGCAAAATAACAATATAAATAAATTATTAATTTTATTTATATTGTCTTTAAGGTTCACTAAAATTTTACCATAGGAGGGTACCACTAAATTCCAGGGTGCCTATATATTATAATCTATAAAGCCTGTGAACGTGGCTTTGGAACTTATTGCTCACATTTAGCAGATTTTTTCATTTAAATACCTCATTGTAGACCTATTTAATACTTTCTATTTCATTCAGCCAACAAAGGAGGGCCGTCAAAAATGCCACTTTCTAGCAACATTGGTCACAATTGTTTGGTAGCGAATATGTTCCCTACAGTGAATATTTTTTATAATAACAGCAGCACAGCTCCTCTCCCCCCCTGTAGCCTTTCTGAACATAAAGATACTGCTGGAGCCTTGAGAAAGAATCTAAATGTTTCTGGCCTTTTTTTTATCACTGCAAGATTAAAATATTAAAAGTTTAAAAATTAATTTCCGAGTGAGGAAAAAACCACTAGAGATGGTTTGCTAATGTAAGCAAATTTTGGGGAACTAACAGGATTAGGGTTGTAGTTCCCACCTTCTGCAAACACACACAGAGACACACACACACTTACTTTCCATTCCTCAAAAAGACAGGGAGGGCAGTCAGGGAGGGCTAAGCATATCACGCACGCAGGCACACACACACACACACACACACACACACACACACACACACACACACAC
>JBBPDC010006800.1:0-13759 GCA_037974485.1 Hemigrammopetersius urotaenia | reverse complement strand
TGTTTCTGAGGTAATGTTGAGCTGTGACTGATGTTTCTGAGGTAATGTTGAGCTGTGACTGGTGTTTCTGAGGTAATGTTGAGCTAGTAGGTCTAGCAGTCATAGTATTGTTATCATTAAACTGCGTTCACATTAGCTGTAAAATATCACATTTTGTTTACATTTTACTATGTATGCACTAGTGTATCTTACATTTTAAGACGATACAACATCGAGAGCGGCCCCGGCCCAGAATCTCGCACCCACCCCCTCCCCGCTTTACAAACGGCTTTCCGCGTGTCTTTCCACGTGTCTTTCATAGATATGTCGAAATGCGCCCACACGGCAGACCCGCAAGCACGATTTCAAATTTGGGCCGGCACGTGCGGCCTTTTTTTTATTTCTCCGAATCTTCGGATCACGTGCGTGGCGAACCGTGGAGAGAGATCGGTTCGGATCACGGATCAACAGTGATCCGTTGCACCACTAGTGCATACCCTGATCATCCACCAATCAGGTCTCTGTCAGATCATGACATTTCAAAGAAAAGAAAACAGTGGCGTGAAAATCAAAGGAAGCACAGGGCTGCAGCAAAACGTGTTATAGTCCTTTGAGGAGGTACCATGTTCATTCTTGAATAAAATACCAACCATTTGGCAATATTTCCCTCTGCTGCTATTTATTCAGGACTGTGGCTATTGTAGCCTAAATATAATAATATTCCAACAGTATAGTGCTGATTGGTGCAAAACCCTCTTGAGTGAATGGGTAAAATTTACTGGTTGGAAGAATATGAGCAATGAGCAAATTGGAGTGTCAATGAAGAGCCTAAATACAATATTTTAATAAGTCATGTAACTCATTTCACTATTTTTTTTTAAATGATCTGTTTTATTACACTGAATGACATTTATGGGTCGCTTTTTATAAACAAAGTAAAAATGTATTTTGGTTACTATTTTTTGCAAAGACAATATTAAAGTTAACAATAGTCAAAGCAATTTACCCAAAAAAGAAAAAAAAAATGACCCAGGCACATGTATCTTTACATACTGTTGTTGTTTTATACTGTTGTGCTTGAGAGACACCCTCGAGCAGAATCAAATTCCTTGTATAAGACGCTCACATATTCAGCCAGTAAACTCTATTCCGATTCTGATTCTGATGTGACGACTGGCACTGTAGGATGGGCTCTCGGCCAAAGTCCATTGGACACTTGCTGTGTCTGCTGGCAGGACTAAATGCCAAAACATACTGCAGCAGCGTCGTATCAGTAAGCATCTTGTGCAAAACTGAGTACTAAGTCAATTGACCCACGCAGCCAGTATAGCCAGTTAGCCGCTGTTCCAGTGCTAAATTATTATTTATTTTCTAAAGCCACAGGGAGCCGCAACATAAGGATGAAAGAGCGCCTAAGTCACTTACGTATCCTAACACAGGATAAAAATAAACAAAAAAAAAACCACACGCCACTTTGCTTCTTCCACCACACGCAGCCAAACTATTTCAGTCACGTAGTCCGTAAGTACGAGGCTAACAGTGTAATGCGAGTGGGAGTGAGTGCTGTAAACTCAAAACGTCATATGTTGAGACCGTTGTAACTCGAGGACTCCCTGTTTGCTCCAATTTGGGATGATCGCGTCTTCTTCACAAAAACATTCAAGCTTCATCTTATAATAAGTGGGGATATGAACAGTGTGCTATCTCCAATTCTTGATTGCTGGCTGGGAGAAAGTGTAGGGATTTGTGCTGTTCTTTGCAGCCAACAACACAACTCTTCATGTGTAACTTGCTTTTGCCTGTAGACATAGCGCTCGGCTAATCCATGCATGTAAAACTAGCAGACAAAATGGCAGATCTTCAACTAATCTAGTGGGTGGGGTCTCGACAGATGAGGGGTGGTTCTATACCCATCAAACTGGGCCCTCCGTCCAAACAACTCATTTTGAAAGAGCCCGAAACTGTGAAGAATTTATTATCAGTTCCAGCTGAGAGTAAGTGATTGTGTTTGTTTATTGGTGCTTGGGTTTTGAGTTATATGTAGTTAAGGGATTGTGTTTCTGTTCACGGTGTGGGTCAAACATTGCACTACCGTTATTTGTTTTGGATGGGTTACAGTCCTAGATGTTCCTTTTGTTATGAATTCGTGCCCTCGTGCCTTTTGTGTTGTCTTTTTTGAAACTAAAAAAAAGCAAAGAAAGATGGTTGTCTGCCTCCGTGCCTACCCTCATGTGGGAAAGGAAGATGTGACACTAGTAATACTCCATATCTGTGGTCAGTCTAGTAATACTATGTCAAAACAGCTCTTTGTTTTTCAAAATTTAGTCAAAGAATCAACTCGTTCATGACCGACACATCTCTACTGAGTGCAGTCTTGACAGATTAAGTTTCATTTGAAATGATTTGCGTAGTCTGGCAACCTGTTGTAGAGCGCATTCTAAAATATAGGGGGAAAAAACATTAACTACACGAGAAAGTGTTTTTCTTTGGCAAAAATTTAGTCCATGTCGTGATTCATTCGTTTCATTTTAACTCTCCTTACATGCGGTAAGACTGGAGACAAAATGTGCAATAACATTTTTTATTAATATCAAGTTGACAGAGATTATGGCTCCTAAAAAATGATTTGGTTCCCAAATATTTTATGTTTAGGAGACAATGGCTCCTAAGGTTTTTATTTTGTCTGGAACCCTGTTTTAGGTACTGAATATTTATTGGGTATTATTTTAAATAAAACCCAGTGAAGGGAGGGATGGGTGGGTATATCCTGTTTTTCCTTTTTTGTTTTGTAAACAATAATAAAAAACATGGAACAAAAAAATGTCTCATGTCACATGTGGTTTATCACATGTGCAGCATACAATGACACTTTGAGAAACCATGAAAAAGCACCAAAAACTCGCATGTAAGTGTTTTTAGAAATTAAAAGCATTATAAAGAATTCGCGCTACTTTAGAAAAGGTTCAGATTCCATTGCCCTCTATGTATGTATGCAAACTGTTTGCATAGTATATCAAACTAATGCCAAAATGATGCCACTGTGCTGGGGAAGCAAAACATCAGAAGTTTGCTATCGATTACATAAAGTTCATCAGTCTCTTATGAACCATCATGCTGCTGCTTTTCATATTGATTGCAGAGAGAAGTGCACTAGCACAAACTAAATTCATTCTGAGACAATACAAAATGCCCTTTTTGTATCAAGGCCTTAAGGCAGAGACATTACCCAAGAATAATAAGCAAGAAATATCATGAATAAGCTGTGAATATTCTTTCAAAACTATTTTTTATTGTTGTGACATTCCCAGTCAGCAGCCACCAGAGGCCGCTGTTGCTTAAGTTTTTGGATTTGAGGACTTTTAAGTTGAAACACATAAGGAATAATAAGAGCAGCTCTTTTGTATTTAGGTTTGTGTATTTAAGTTAGCCTTGGACCTTGTTTAGTTGTCCATTCACCCTCACTTTATCCTGGTTTTGTTCATCTTTGTTTTGTGTCAGATGTTATACTATAAAAAGCTTTCCCCAGCTTTTTATTTTTTTAAGTCTATCTAGGTTCTGAGATGAGCCAGTGCTTTCTATGCTTTCACAAAAGCTGCTTGGTGGGTTTTTTAGGAAAGGCTAAAAGCTAAAACAGAGAGCACTTCTCGGAATGACAGCTGCAAACCTACAGATAATAAGTGGTAGAAAAAAGATTTGTTTTGAGCCAACTACAACAGTCACTTTCTGTTGGCAAGAATAATGCATTCAAACACTGGGCTTGTATGGAAATGTCCACTGCTGAAATTTAACATACTCATCTTCATTGTTGAGACCTTTAGCAGAATTTCTAAGACTTAAGTTTGTTTGACTGCTCTGTTAAAATATACCTATTCCACTGATGCAACTTTATCAGCTTGTCAATAAAGAGGGGAAATAACAGATCAACTGTCATACTTAACTGTGTAAAAACAAAATTCTCTGTCCTTTCTGTTGCCTTTTCTGTGTACTTTCAGTTGCCATTTCATGACTTTTTTCTTCAGCCCAATATGGACAGGCTCAGATCGAGTTACCATAGAACTCAGGAGGCTCATGTTGCAAATCACTGCAGACTCAGCTGTGCTCAAACTCCAGAGGAAAACACTCAACTGGAACCAACAATAAAGAGACAGTACTGTATTTACTCATACTCTGCTTGACCATCTAGAGCAGAGGTGTCAAACTCCAGTCCTGGAGGGTCGTGGTCCAGCACATGTAGGTGATTTTGGTGAATGAAGGGCAATCTGAATGCTTTAGTGTACCAAGACATTCTGGACAACGCCGTGCTTCCAACTTTATGGACACTGTTTGGGGAAAGCCCTTATCTATTCCAGCATAACTGAACTGTGCCCCAGTGCACAAAGCAAGACCCATGAATACATGGCTGGATGAGTTAAGTATGGAGGAACTTGAGTGGCCGCAAATAACCCTGAATTCAACCCCATCCAACACCTTTAGGGTGAACTGGAGTGGAGATTGCGAGACGGGCCTTCTTGTCCAACATCAGTGCCTGACCTTATAAATGCTCTACGGAATGAATGGAAACAAATTCCCATAGAAACTCCAAAATCTTTTGGAGAGCCTTCAAAGAAAAGTGGAACGTGTTGTAGCTGCAGGGGGAGCAACTCCGTATTAAAATTGATGTGTTTGAGTGCAATGTCGTTAAAGTCCCTGTTGGTGTACTGGTCGGGCGTCCCAATACTTTTGTCCATACAGAGTATGGGCACAATGTGGAACCATAATGTGAAACTAGAAACGGCATTTCTGCAGCCCGTGCACGGCCCTGATAGCGGTTATCTTTGGCAAAACTTTCGTGGCAATATATGAGACACTGATAACTGCCTAGCCTTTTTACATCGAGCAACATCGCCCGTACGAACAGCATTCGCACGACGTAAAGCGATTCATTGACAAGTTTTCAATTGTTATCTTTTTATTTAGCACCGAGGTACTCTTAGTACATTATTGTGTTACTCACTGCCCTACAGAAATCACGAATGTCATTCTAACTAATAAAATGCCAACCCCAACAACAAATGATTTAGAAACGTCAATGTATCGTAGCATGTAAACAGCTTAAAGGAAATTATAAGTAAATTAACAGGCTTACTCGCTTAATAAGCTACGTAACATACTTAGCTAGCTAACCACTTAGCAAGCTAGCTGCAGCTAGCTGCCTGACAGGGATGGCCAGACTGACACAAGGGAGGCGCTGAGGAAATGGTCTTTTGGTGTAGCTGTGCGTCGCGATCATATCATTGTGTTTACAAGGCAACCATCAAATTACCTGACATGTGAATTGTGTAAGTAGTTAGAAATACGTGTACTAAGGAATGAACACGAACCGTACCCACCAGCTGGCCTAAATCATGCCCAACCCCGGCAGAATATTATGTCCACTTGAAAAGGCTGAGTTTGACGTTTACCTCCAGTTCGCCGTCGCACTGCTCGGAGACTCCAATTTCGCTGGGTAATTCGGCGAGGTCAGTGACCCGAATGAGCCCATCATGAAGAAAAATAGTCTCTTCCTTCACTGACAGCCACTGGGACGAATCCACGGCCCCTGATCCCATCTCTCTCTCTCCCCCGAAGAAAGCCCTGAAGTTGAAGCGGATTAAAATAGAACATCCACGCGGTTTCCTACATTATTATATCACCAGTCAGCAAACCGTGGCCGGAGTGTGTCCGTTAGTGGCGGTGACGCCTGAATGAAGTCCCTTTAGCTAATTAGCTACCTTCTTAGCTGGAGAGGCTACAGGTAACGGTCGCTACCTCGAACTCGGCGGCTCTCCCTGGCACTGCAGACCGGCTAGCCTCTCTGATCTCGTATTTTCGGAAAGGTGGGCGTGACACAGACCCCTAATGTACTACTCTTCCACAGTTATGACATTACAATCCTTTCTTTCAATCAAACTCTATGTTCGGGCAAGCCGGGCAGATGTAGTGCCGCAGCTGAACGCCTTGAATATCGCTCAGCTCCTTGGTAGACAACTAGATCATGAAACCTGCACAGCTGTCAGTGAGACGCCATGTTTTCCTAAGCCCACTCTCCCAATGTACACCGCGGTTTGTATAAACAACAAATCGTGCCAATGAGAAATGGTTAAGAGAATATCACTAAAACATGTTGGCATCTTATGAAAAGATGTAGTGGTGCACATCTTGGTCATGGCCCTCTACGACTGTCTTATTATTATGTAACGCTCACTGTCTTAGGCATTTAGAATGTTATATGATACTTATATAAGCCAGGACCTGCCTCAGGAATGGGAAACTGTGGTATATGACAGTACCGCCGCCACGTGGAGGATTCATATATTGTTCGATACAGGAGCATACACTATATGGACAAAAGTATTGGGACGCCTGACCATTACACCAACAGGGACTTTAATGGCATTGCATTCAAATACATAGACTTTAATATGGAGTTGGTCCTCTTGCAGAAATAACTCCCAACTTCTTCTTGGAAGGCTTTCCACAAGATTTTGGAGTTTCTGTGGGAATTTGTGTCCATTCATTCTGTAGAACATTTGGGAGTGCACTGATGTTGGACGCAATCTCGGTTCCAGTTCATCCTAAAGTTTTCAGAACTGTGTGTTCCTCCACACCTAACTAAGCCATGTCAGCCGTGTCTTTGTGGAGCTTTGCTAGCACTGGGACAGTCACAATCAAGCTGGAATAGAAACGGTTCTTGCCCAAAGTACGTCTACGAAGGTGGAAGCATGACGTTGTCCAGTGTCTTGGTATGCTGAAGCATTGAGATTGCCCTTCAGTGGCAGTAAGGGGGAACCTGAATTCAATAATTACGAGGTGTGTCCCAATTCTTTTTTACAGAATTTCAGAAACCTCATATTCAGTTTGCACTTTTTGTTGCCCCTGCTTTTGGGTTACTCTCGCTGTATTTGGTTGCATTCAAGAGGTCAAATGTTCCAAAACCAAAACCCTTCCTTGTGTAATGGAAGGGTATTGCATAAAAGGAAAAGAACCCCATTGTTTAGCTTTCCCAAACACCACAATTGGCATACATATTTACTTTTAATTACATGTATCAAATAAAATGATTGTGCTTTATAATACGCTAAACATTGTTGGTCATATGAGGCACAAGCATTAACTATGATATACATTTATTTAAAAAAAAATACAGAAGAATGCGTTTCATTCACTTTATTATGGGAACGAAGGACCTTTCCTTACATGTTTTGGGTTTCGGGGGATTAAAATCCGAAGACACTGTTTATAAAGTCGGCCAGGAGCTCTTCTGTGGGGAAGCTGTTCTGTGTTTTTTGCTGTTCTTTGATCTTTGTCCTTTTTTGTCAGTGATGAATCCTGCTCTGTGCTCTTCAAGAGGACAGGACAGCTATGCAAAAAATAACAAAAAACAAAGCAGACAAACAAACATGACTCACTTTAGAAAAAGGCTGGAATAAAACGATCTTGCTTTATTTATCATGTACAAACCTCAGTACTTTCTTGCATTCTTTAAGATTTGGTATTTCAATACAGGAGAGAGAGACAAATTTTCCAAGGAGAGACTCCAGGCTATTCCTTCTGTCTTTCTTAAGTTGTTTTAAATGAGCAGTCAACCTGGATGGGGAGGAAAACAATGTGATAAAGTGAAAAAAGAATCCAATACTCCCCCGCAAAGATAATTTAACATAAATATTAAAGTAAATTCAGCTACATTTCTGTATAAAATATAACTAACATTTTTAGTACAGTTGAGAGAACACAAAGAAGCACGTCTTAAGATGGTGAAATACCCCTGCACTCAGAGGCGGGACGTTTGAAAGTAGCCAATCGGAGAGCGTTATTTATTTGTCCTTGTTGCAGATTGACTGCCACTCTGTGACGCATTCCCGCGTCGTAACACTTTCCTGCATGGAGCTATCACAGCAGTTCAGTGTACACTGTACAGTCCCTATATGTATTAAGCTGAGTTTACAATGAAATTAAAGTGTTTTGGGAGCATATTTAGCATCACAAGTTTGCATTTTTCCAGGTGCTCTTGGAACACGACCCCCGCGAATGTCGTCGGTTTACGACAGTACAGCTAAACAAACAAATCAGCATTTTATGATTAAGAGAACAACTGTGTTTGCAAAGACATTTGGCATTTGTTTACTTGTATAAACAGTCGCAGTGGTAGATTGTAGCCGACTCCTTGTTGTAATGCCCGTTTATCATTTCCATCGGTCGGATCTTGTACTTGCAGTCATCCAGGTATTTCACTGCCTCACATACCGATGATGGCACTAGGGAACAGCACCAGTTAATCAGACGCTGAGCACATATTTCAGATGGCAGTGTTTCACACTCTTAATGGAAACCGGAGCATTTTTAAGGACATGCATTAAATTTATGACTCCGTGAACTATGCCCTCCGCTTGCCCTGACGCTTCAGTGGCATCTTTGGAATGCTTGGTTATATGGGTACTGTGGAATTTAGCTTCAGGTAGTAAGAGTTGTAAGTCTTGGAGATAAAAGTCCTGACAACTGCTGTGAATTTTCAGCAGAGTGTAAAGTCTTACTTTTGAAAAAATGTTACATTACGCGATCTGCTTAATGCGCTACTAAAACGACATCACATTCGTTTTTACAGTAATGTAGCACTAGTTGGGAGAGTTTGGGACTATGCAAATGAAATTTCGATATCTTCACTAGCATTTAATCGTTATTTATTACATTATTCTGAACGATTTATTACGCAAATATTAATGCTAGGACTTTTTATCACCAACAGTTGAATGTTTGGTAAGTATGTAGTTATGAGTAAGGAACAGAAGTACAGTAATGTGATTGTATTAATGTAGTAAAAACAGAAAAACAGAAGAATATACCGTAGAAAAAGAGAAAGGAGTGAAGATTTTACCTGATGTTTCTCTACGAGTAGATTTGGTTTCATTCCAGAGAGAGGAGCTGAGCGGCTTGGTCGTCTCAGTTGAAGATGTTGTTGCTTCCAGAGTGGATATAGATTTCTGCCCTGGAGTTATAGATGTTGTGGTCTCAGTCTCAATGGCATTATTTGCTAAAGGAGATAGATTTGAAGCCGTACGCTTTTCTGTTGCTTTTTGTTTCGTAAATGCAGGACTGTTAAACCCAACAGTCCCCAAAGATACCTTCGGGGATGAAGTGAAGTCTTGTCTGAGTGTGCCTCCAGGCTCTGCAGTGGGCAAAGGCGGTATTGGGGTTCGGTTCCTGGTCTTGTTGATGTTAGTCCGTTTATTTTTTGAGTGTCTGCCTTTGATTTTTTGCTTTGAATATCTTGACACTTTGTAGCATTCATTTGTTTTACTTGGAAAACTGGTCTTCTTTGTGGGTTGAGTTGCTCCAGTTAGAAAGAATTGGTTAATCCTTGGGAACATGCCGGTCAGATACGCCTTCAACACGCTTGGAGGTGGAGTAGCATGCAAAGATTTCAGTTTTGATGCTTTGCTCACACCCCAGTTCTTTCCCTTCTGTTGAGTTGACTGGAAGCTAATGTCCCTTAAAGCTACGTTGGAACCGCAGTTCTGCTTTGATGTCAGAGATCTGTGATTGTTTGCTGTAATATTGGGACTGAGAAATGAGCTCGTCTTGTTTCTATTTGTGGGAATTTCCTTCGTTGGAGTAAACAGTGTTTCCTGAGCCCTGAAGCCTTTTGCCCGAGACAATGCTGTGTGTATTGGAGTAGCTCTCGCTGTCCCTGGGGGAGGACTGACGTGATCAATAAGGTCAAATTTATAATTCGATAAGATCCTCGGTTTGTTTTTGTTTTTATTTTTCCTGTGCGGAAATGCTAAATGAGGGACGGTGGGTGAGCTGGGGCGGGTCGTGATCTTCCCCAGTGGGGGAAGAATGGTAGTCTGTGGTGATAGTGTTCTGTTTTTACCATATAGCTGCTGCACCTTTTCATGCATAAAGGCGTTCCCTCGTGCAGCGGCTACAGTGTTATCGCTCTGTTGAGGTTTTGATTGCTTTTTTCTTGGTTTAGCTCTTAGTTTTCCCTCGGCATTAGCTGAAGTTTGCAGCTGAAACCCTGGTGGACTGGATATGCCACCGCTCCCTGGATTGGGATTTTTGTATGATATGGGAGTTTTGAGTATCGCAAAAGGCGCAACTTGAACTGATGTGCACCTGTAAGAAAGACAACAACGAAAATATAGTCACTGCGTATATAGAGCTGTGGGGAAATGAACAGCCGGTTTGATTGGCTGTCAGAAACAAGCAAAAACAAGCATGGGAGTCAGACAAGTCAACACACGATCTCAGTCCTTCCCTAGTCTTATTCTAGAAGCTGTGAAAACACAGAATTTTATTATAGAATGATACTAAAGTGTTCATCACAGGCTGCAGATCTGATGAAAGACTCCTTAAAGTGGTCCTTTGACCAAAGAACATATTTCTATAATTCTCAGTATAATATCTGCCATGTTTAGTCTCAGAATTGTGCTTCTTTAGTTTTCGGCTGGAGAGTCGGTTTATGGACATTCTGACCATTATCTTAGAAAGATAAAGATAAACCCTAATTAGTGAACGAATGCCAAAATATGAAAATGTAATAGTTTGCTTAATTTAGCCTAGAATCCCCCATTTGGTCACAGCTGATCATTCAAATGTGTTTTATAAACAAACAGTTAAAAACAAACAAAGGCTTCTTCATTTAAAATCAATGCATTTTTAGAATATAGTCTGTTTCTAACCACAGCAAAGTCACGGTCACAGTGTTATTAGTGGTCCTTAAACCTATTAGTGGTTAATAGCTAGGATTTCTGTGAAAAGACTCCAGTTCGCTAGCTAAGCTGGAGTGTGTACGGAAATACGGATAGTCAAGTCCTATTGTGTATGTCACGGAATAGAAGAAACACAAGCGATTCACCCGTGTAACATGGAGGAGAAACCCAATCGCGGAGTAACGAGAGAGTAGGTGATCTGAGAGAGCTCTCACACATTCCCACAGCACTCTCATTCACACACAGAGGCTCACGGTCCTGAAGGGAGGATCACAGGCAGGGTGACGGGTGGAGACTCGGTGACTTGGCTCATATATTATGTGATGTGCTCATTTTCAGTCCCTCGCGCGCATTGCGTGACCCGTGTGTGTGTGACAGTACCCCACCCAGCAGCCGGAAGGTGACAGGGTTTATCCGCTGAGTTACCTTGTATGGTCCAATAAAGCAGTGGGTGAGCTTCTTGGACTCATTGTGTAAATGAAGGTTCTTTGTGGAAAGACGGAGGCCATGCTGGGAGGTGTAACGCCAGTTGGCCCCCTGGATGGCTGCGTGGGCTTGGTTGCAGAGCTGCTGGCACTGACTGATGTGACTGATGACGTCTGGAGTTTGTGGGAGTGCATGCCTGGACGTAGGTCTTGACATCTTCTGCCATGGCTGGACACCAAAACACCCTCTGCATGAAAGTAAGGGTTCTTCTAACCCCAGGATGGCCAGAGAGAGCAGAGTAGCTCCGCCCGTGGAAGAACCTCCGGCCGAAGGTCAGCTGGCACAAACAGTCGTCCGGACGGGGTGTCTGCTGGAGGGGGGCGCCTGGTGTGTGCTATCCTCCCGCTTCCATAAAAGCAGTGATACTATCATCCTCACTGGTATGGCAGGCGTAGGATACGTCCAGGGTCCTTCTGCCTTGTGCTGCCAGGACACGGAATCCGCCTCGGTATTCTTTGACGGTACGACAGATTATACTGCGCACAGAATAGAGCCCACCGCGCCTGTCAGGGATTCCGTCCCCATCATCCAACTTATCTGGCATAGAAAACTTGGGATCTGGAGATTAAACAGGAGCAGGGTGCTCCTGAGACAAGCTCAGCCCAAGTCACGAAGGACACGTGTAGAACGTGACAGGGGCATCTGAGGTAAGAGATTTCTACGATAAATGTGAAGTGTGATTGCATGGTTGCTACAAAACCTGATTATTTTTAATTAAACCACAACAATGACACGTGTTTTATAAGAGCTGACCTGAGCTTTAGTGTCTCGAACTCTTCATGAGTCTGCTGCGTGTTTTGCTCTGTGTTAGAGGTGGTAGTCTAGTCTAGGGTGGGAGTGGCTTAGTGGGTAAAACACTTGCCTGTGAGCCTGACAACTACAAAGATGCAGGCTCAAACCCCCCCTTCCTGCCTCTGTGTCCCTGAGCGAGGCACTTGACCCTCATTTGCTCCAGGGGCACTGTCTCTGTAACTAATGATGGATAAGGATCTCTGCCAAATGGCGTAAATGTTTTTTCTCGATCTTGATTTAAGAAGAACAGTCAACTGTAGTAATGAAGATGCCCACCTAGCCCCTACTCCCCTTCCCTATCGATGACATTTCGGTGTATGAGGAAGCTGATTTATGGAGAAGTAAATGACGGTAACACTACTAATTTTGTGTGTAAACTTACACACGCTTACACCAGAGATCTTTATTGGGCTCCAAAAAATGCCTGAGCTTACAAATGTCTTTTAACACTCATCACAGTTTTTTAACACTTATCATCACAATGTGTGATGCGTGTTGAGCCAGTGAGAGTGCAACTGACACGATGCACACACAAGTTGTGGTCACGGGGTTGAATGGGTGGTCTGAGTTACCATGAAAGCATACAGTCGCACCTCAGCAAACATGTATCATACCTCAAAGGGGCCAATTTAATAAACATAACAGTTGCCTTAACAGTTGTTAATTTGGTTTCTGATATAATATAAAGCCTAAGAAAGAGACTTCAGACACCAAGCATGCCTCGGTTAATCAAATACTTTAAGGCTTCGGAGAAAATACTCCCAATAATTCTGCCCAATACTTAGGGTCTATGCTCCAACGTAACAGAAAGAGGTGAAGAAGTGTGTGCAAGCGAGCTGGAAGGGGTGGAGGAAGTGTCAGGTGTGATGTGTGATGGAAGGGTTTCAGCAAGGATTAAAGAAAACATGTACACACCGGTGGTGAGACCAGCGATGTTTGGAGATGGTGCCAATCAGGAAAAGCCCGGAGGCAGAACTTGAGTCTGCAGAGCTCAAGATACTGAGGTTCTCTTTGGGAGGGACGAGGACGGAGAGGATCAGGAATTAGTTCCTCAGAGGGACGGAGAGCTCCTGTTAGATGCTCTAAAGATAAAGCCAGAGGGGCCAGACTGAGACAGTGTGGACGGGACCAGAGGAGAGACGGTGGTTACAGAGGTGGATGGATACTGAGGGTGGAGCCACCAGGCGGGAGGAGGAGAGGAGACCAAAGAGGAGATTTATGGATGTGGTGAAGGAGGACATGAAGTCAGTTGGTGGATGCAGAAGATAGGATGAAATGGGGCAAGGTGACTCGCTGTGGCAACCGCTGAAGGGAAAAACCTGTATTCAATGAAATGGCTATGGTTCCTCATTTTAACATTATTAGGGGTCCAAGCATGCAGTCCCTATTGTTTTTAGTCAGATTTTACTTTTATATTGCCCCAAAACACGTTGGGGAGCAAAAACCATAAGGTGCACAGCCTTGCAAGTTGGCAGGTACATGCGGTATTCCAACTACTACTCAGTGGTGCCGCCATATGCAAATTAAGCCTGTTGGTTTTGCATACAAGGAGGTCAACGCTTACCAAATCTCATAAACACATGCAAGGTGACACTGAACAGCTGTACCACAATTTGTATCCATATCTACCACTCTGCCTCCAGACCAAGAGGTCATGGGTTCGAATCCTACCTTCAGCACCACCACTGGGTCCCGGAGCAAGACCCTTAACCCCAGGCTGCTCCAGGGAGAGACTGCCCCCTGTAGGTAGGGAATGGAAGTCGCTTTGGATA
>JBBPDC010006789.1:0-13760 GCA_037974485.1 Hemigrammopetersius urotaenia | reverse complement strand
CCAAGCCTCATTCTTTAGAACTTTTTGTTGCTTAACTTTGCTGTATCGTGAACCGTACCGAACCGTAACCCCAAAACTGAGGTACGTACTGAACCGTGACATCTGTGTACCGTTACCCCTAATATATATATATATATATGTGTGTGTTTGGGTGTGTGTGTGTGTGTGTGTATATGTAAACAAAATAAATCGATATTTCTGATAATCAAGTAACTTTTTTTACTGGAAAAAGATCAACTATATATATATATTAGAGGTGGACATAGATTAAGTTTTTTTAACGCCGCTAATCTCATTGGAATCTTGGCATTAATGGCGTTAACACCCCCCCCCCCCCTGTTAACATATATATATGTGTGTGTGTGTGTGTGTGTGTGTGTGTGTAAAATTTCACTTTTACATCACTATTGTGTATTTAAATGATCTCTGTTCTGATTGGCTCCTCTAAATTGCACCTCATTTAAAAAACTGTACAGCTTGAAACACTCCTCATAACTTAGATAGATCTACTATATCCCATATCCTGGAAGCGGGTTTATGTTTATGTTGGTTTTGGAACATCACAAGATGGAGAAATTCAAAAAGGGCTTAGTTTTCTCCCTACATGGGCTCCAATTGACTGGGGAGTGTTTTTACCTTTAGTGCTTAACTACTACCAGAAAGACTGTATTCCATTAAATTGGCCTTTTAACATGAAGATGCTCTCTGTGCAGACGTCCAACTAATCACTACTGATTCACTGAGGAGGTGGAGATAATGATATTCGGGTTTGAATGGAGCTGAATCAGCCGGTCATGTCAGACGCGGTTGCATTTCCTTTCATTTCTTCATTGCCTGTTATGTTAGTGCTGCCAGTAAATCTGCACTTCAGGAAGTTGCGCTTGCGAGCCGAGCCGGGAGGGATAGATTAGGTAAGGCTTTGTCGCGTGTTAATCATCTAGTTTTGCTCTGAGCAGGGGTGGTGCTGTCTCATCGTCCTTATTTTTTCAGTTCTGGAGCTCGGAGCAGAGCTCGTACGCTCTCGTCCCGACCCGCTCAGCCATGTTCACGTGTTGACACTTGCTGAGCTGAGACCACGTGGACCTGCCAGAGAACTTCTGAGCACTGTCTGCTCCAGTGGCTGAACTTGGATGGGCTCCAGTACAAAACCCTATAGTGAATGAAAAATTGCAGTCAACTTGCCTGTTTGTGCTCTGTTTCCATTACGACTAATAGTGTGCAATAATCTACAGAAGTCAAATTGTTTGAAGCCATTTTTTTCAGTTTAAAGTGTCTTTCTGCCAGCAAAGTTAACATTAGAACAAGCACAGACAAACCAGAAATCAATAAAAAGTATCAAGATTTGTTTTGTTTGTTAAAGTAGTTGATACTGTGTGAGCTGGTGAGGGAGAACACAGGTTCGGTTCCAGGTTCCAGGAGTTTCTTCCTCAAGAGTTCATTAGTGGAGTTTCTCTCCTTCTTACTGTGTTTGGATCCTCAGCTGTGAGGGTCGGGTCGGTCCACAGTTAGTGATCCTGTTCCACTACGGTTCTACTGCACATTATGGCCAGAACCACTGAACTCAGTAAAACACAACAGTCCATCATTCCCTTATTACAGAACAGAGTCTGGTTTCTTTAACTCTTTTATTGTTTACTGCAGAATTCCATGTGTTCCTTCATCAGTTTTCAATATTAATCTACAATGTAGAAAATAATAAAAACAAAGAAAAATGAATGAGAAGGTGTGTCCAAACTTTTGACTGGTTGTGTATGTAGTGTATTAAGTAATATTAATATGACCAAAGCACTCACTGCCCCTCTAAAGAGTCCTTAAATATCGTTTTTGCAGGTGGCTAAGACTTTTGCACAGGAATGTACCTGCTGCTCAGTCCTGGGCAGACTTTCAGTCTTACAGGGGTTGGAAAGCACCCTGTCTTGATTACGAATTTCTTCCTGATCAGCTAAGAAGCCTTTCTGAAGTAGGAGTAATGTCACATGACCAGAATTCAGCAAGAATGAAGTCAGTCCTCTGCATTTTTCAGCCTGGGTCGCGTGCCGACAATATCACACCTTCCGTATCTGGAACAGCACACAGTGCAGAGTGAAGCGATCTTCGTCTTCCTTAATAAATACCAACATCATTTTTCTGGGCCCTATACTAAACAACAGCACACACCAGCTAAACAGCATGCTGCGTCTTGTTGGAAATTTTATATGCTAATTGCGGTCGAACCTGTAACGCAGGCAGAGTTTATAGATCCCATTTACATTTAATTTACAGTAACCGCGGGGGTTACGTTCCAAGAGCACCCGCGTATAATGATAATACACATCGTTGTGTTTTGGTTTAAAAAATGCCTAAAATGCCTATTTTTATAGTGTTAACCCTAAATATGCCCCCAGATCTGCTTCCACTTTAATTTCATTTTAAACTTTCAAGAAAAAACCCTTAAAGAAAAAAAAAAGGTTATCCCGCAGTCAAATTTAAATTCCCCGCAGAGATATGCAACTCGGAAGGTTGTGGGACCAAAGTTTACACCCAGATCGCATTTAAAGACACGTGTCTGAATGCACTCCGGCTCACAGTTTTCGGGGAATAACCCCTGATCTGCTGGGACTAAAACTACAAACGAGGGCTCGTTGGAAAGGTCTCCTGGAGATCTACTGAACTGTGGAGTTTGAAGTGTCCGAGGGCTTTCCCCACCGAGATATGCAACTCGTCGTGTACAAAAGTATTGGGACACCACGGTATGGTTAATGGTTCCCCTTGTGTGAAAATATCTAGAAAAAAGGCAGAGGATATTTTAAGTTTCCGCGAAAAAAAAATCGGCGAGTGACTGAATCCGCGACTCCTGATCCGTGTAAAAATGGGGGATTACTGTATTTAACTCACACTATTATCTAGATCACACTGTGCCCTCAGTAGAACCACAAACTCAGTACAAAGGACAGAGCAATACAAACCAGTAACACGGATTCACAAGCTAATAGGAGGTCTAAAACATAATCCACTCAAGGCTCACTGAATCAAGGCTCACTGAATCAAGGCTCACTGAATCAAGGCTCATTGAATCAAGGCTCACTGTAAACATTCCAAGGGCACCCATTTATGCCTATGTTTGTAGTGTAAAAAAAATGCTTTTTCTTAATAACTTAGCGCTTAAATGTATAAATATGTATATACTGGCATGAAAAAAGCTGTGACATCCGGGCCGCGTCCTCGTGCGTGTGGCGAATGAGGCCTGGACGTCACATAAGCAAAAAAATGCGTAGGATATCTGCAGTTTCCGTGTTAGTGCGGGGGTTTCAGAACACTTATTAGTTGGGTTCTCTGAAAAAATCCGCTGAAACTGCGACCTGTGTGAAGGTGGGGAGTTTGCTGTCTCCCAGCTTTGAGGATCTTTCTGAAGTTGAGGTTTTCTTTCAATATAATATAATTTTATATATTTATAGCTTATCACAGGGTTGCCTCTAGTTGAAACGTGGGAGGATCAGGGGTGAAGACCCGCTCTGGGCCGAATCTGGACCCAAACCCGGAGCTGCAGGTCAGGTTCTGGCCCTGTGCAGCTTTAGGGAGAGGCCGTTTCCTTTATGAGGGACTTGCAGGGTTTCCTGGAAGAGTTCTGTGTCCTGCTCCAGCAGACAGTTCACTCATACACTCATTACAAACTCATTCTGTTTTACTTGACTTTTTCTTTCAGCATTTTTAACCAAAATCATCTTTCACGCTTCCAAGATAAGAGCCAACCGTGATGTCATACTGGTATAGGGTTTGATCTATGTGTCTGTTTTGCCCCTTATAGGATATTTGATTATATATTATTCTATATAATTATGAAGACCAGCTCCAGTTTTCATTGTGAAGGAGGTGTCGTTTGTGTCCTTCTGATTAAGCCGGGCTTAGGATTCATATCTATATCAGTATCCATATAAAATATACATACAAAAACTGCAGTTGTGTTCTATAACATATGTATGTACTGTACATGTAACGTGTAACGTGTATTTTATATGTGTAAATGTGTAAATGTCGTGTAGAAATGTTATTGTCACATGTAGCTACTGACACACACACATTTGGAAAACGTTCAGTTCTTCTTAAATGATACTTACGATCCATAATATTATTGATACAAATATATTCTCATGACGTTCCATGTTTTTGAAGAGTGATCATGTACATACAGGACATATTATCACATGTTGGTTCATTGTGCATCTGTGTCCTTTGCTCTGACCCACTTCCTTTCGACATGGCATTACTCAGCTCACTTACTCACTCACACACATACCCACATACACCACACACACACACACACACACACACTGAAAGGAAACAACAGGGAGAAAGGGCCACCCCTGCGAAAGCAAAATAGAAAGCATAAACTGTGCATATGTGTGTCTGTGTGTGTGCTCCAGTGTGGGTGTGTGTGTGTGTGTGTGTGTGTGCAGCGGGTGTGTTCAGTGGGTGTGTATACGCGCAATCACTTTTTCCTGTTGGACATTGTACCTATCAAACCCAGAAGACAGGGCAGACACACTTCTTCCTTCGCTGCTGAGGGTAAGTCTCTCTCTCTCTCGCCCAGACTTCCTCAAGCTGCTCTGGAGGCAGTGCAGACTTTAGCATATGAGGATTAGTCTCAGGTCAGCTTTAATACGAGCTCTCTGCTGGTTCCTACTGAATTCTGACCCTATTCTGACCCAATTTGTGGTCACCTTAGCGCAAGGACAGGCTGGGACTCAGTCCAAAGACATGCTGAGTGGACGGCGGGCCTGTGTTGCCTCATTAGTGACACGTTCGTTTTAGCCTCAGCCCCTTAAAAGCCGCTCTGTTTAAAAGTAGAATTCTGTAACTGAATTATTCAGTATCTGCTATGAAACTAATGGAAGTTCTGTGGCGGATCGAAGTGCTGGCCCACATGCAGGCCCTCGGGGCTTAATAGGTTAAAGAGAAAGTGTGTGAGCGTGTGTGTAAAGGGGGTGTGTCTTTGTGCATAGGATTTTCAGGTCGAAATCGTTTCCCTTGAGTTCTAATGAGGAAGTATCACTATTTCTGCTCTTTCTGCGACGTTGTTGGTGTTAGACGGTTGTCTTTACCTACTAATGATACATCTGAGATTATCCTGGCCAGGAGTTCTCTCTCTATACATGTCACACACACACACACACACACACACACACACACACACACACACACACACACACACACACACACATCATTTGTGCCTGTTTTGAGGTTCAGTGGTGTTGAGAATATAGAGAACTGACTGTGATAGTGAGGTCAGGTATGTTGGATGTTAACTTCAACTCATTCCAAAGGTACTGGAAGGAGCTTCGTCACTCCAAAGAACGCAGTTAAAGTTTCATGGTCCAGTGCTGAGGGGCTTTTTACCCTCTAGCCAGCACTTGCCTTTAGGCCTGGTGACTAAGGCACATGTGCAGCAGCTCCATCCTACATCCATCCTACTTTCTACCGACTTCATACAAGGGTCTGCTTGCAAAATACACAAACTACAGAAGCCAGAAATGTTTCTGGTGAATTTCAATGACACCTGAAAATCACCTTTATATTCGTGGATATTTCATAACAAACCTGCTCTAAAAGTAATTGGGCTTTGTAAGTTTTCTGCTCACACTAACGGAATAAAACACTTTCTGCATGTTTCCAACAGCAGCACTTTTGAGTGAATCTAGATCTATATCCAGGCCGGTCATTTTCATTACAGACCTTTTAATCCTCGGTGCTAATCGTCAGCGCAAGGCTGGCAATTCCCTATAAGACACAGTTTATTTAAAACATACCTCCTTTAGTTTTCATTCTCACAGATTGTGCAGTTTCTGTAATGAGAAGAAAATTAAGATGAAGAACAGACTTCAAATGGAAAATCTGGGTATTTAAAAATACACTGTATGGACAAAAGTATTGGGACGCCTCACCATTACACCAACAGGGCTCGCAATTTCCTTTCCAGGTCATCTCCAAGGTGTTGGATGGGGTTGAGGTCAGGGCTCTGTGTGGACCAGGCAAGTTCTTCCACACTGAACTCATCCAGCCACATCTTTATGGAGCTTACTTTGTGAACTGGGGCACAGTCGTGTCCCAATACTTTTGTCCATGCCGTGTATGTTTAAATTGGTTCCTAAACTTGCTAAAAGTTACAATATAGATAAAGTAACAAAACAGATATCTACTAAAGCTTAATGCCACTTTCATTAACTGGTCAGGCAACACGGAAACCATGTGAGCGAAACACCAATGACTGTCGCAACCGAATTCTTTATGTGATTTTTCAGAAATGTCTAGTTACTTTTAACTTTTACCTGTTACAGTCAGTATGAGATGCTAACATGTTCACATGGGTCTTGCTGCAGGGGTGTAAAGGCACTGGAGGACTGGGTCAGGCTCCCTGAGGGCTTTGCTTCCGGCTGCTGTATCTCCTTAAGAGCACGGGGGATTAAGAGGAAGTTAAGATCCTTTAATCGAATTAACCCTTTGAGTCTAACCGAAGAGGCTGAGGTTTACTTCCCGTCATGTGCGGTAGCTGATCCCCGCTGTCACCCGACACTTCCCGGCCTCTTCTGGGAGGTTTCCCAGGCAACTCTGCGAAGGAAGCGGCGGCGACTACACTCGCATGTGTTTTTAATTAAAGAGAAGCGGTAATGGAGACGTTTAGTGGCAATTTGGTGTCCCTCGTGGCAAAGCCCTCTCTCTCTCACTCTCTCTGTCTTCCTTTTTCTCTCTCTCACCTCCCCCTTCACCAACTTCAGCCTAGCATTGTCAAATAAACCCACACCCCAGTTTAGAAGACTTTTACTCCCTCTGGGTTTATGCAAAGAATATCTGAAATGAGGTTAATGCTGGCAGTTCAACAACATTGATTTCAGTTCTGATTAATAATGAACTTATCCAGTTAAGTGTCAAAAACATGATTCTTCAATGCCATACTGTGTTCCTCTGGTCCTTTACCAAAGCATATAATAGTGGTGAGCCATGACTGTAAACCTTGCAAGTAAACATACTTACTATTAACGTCAGTGTTAAAATAGTTTTGTATTTCAGTATTTTGGACCATTTCTGTTTAGGAATTGACCACTAAATGGTATTTTATGTCCTTGTTTTTAATTTTTCAAATAATATACATATAAAAGTAAAACAAAAAATGTAAAGACAAAAAAGACAAATGGAAACGTAGGAATATTGATGATATATATATATATATTACAGTTTTAGAGCTCTGGCAGGGCTGCAACTGATTGGTTGATTAATCATGTTGGCATTTAATCTGATACGATAGGGCTTCATTCCAGAACCTGAAGGAGAAGATTCTGATTGGATAACTCTCCATTGGCAAGATTGTTACCAACTGAAGCTTAAGAATGAAATGAGTGTTTGCCAGTTTTACACACATGATTCTTTTGAAAGAAAATCATTTACCCTTCTTCAAAAGCATAGAAGGCCCTCGGGGTTCGCCCTTGCTATACAATAGCATCCGTTTTTCAGTGTCTGAGCAGCAGCTGTAGGTTCATAAGGGCGCTGTCTGCACTAAGGGTTAATTGTACACATATAGAGGACAAAAGGACTGACTGTTGGCTTTGGTGTTTTGCTCTCGAGTGTTTGAGATCCTTGAAGGATTCAGGATCAGTAAATGTCAGTGAAGAATAGGCAGTGCATGAGTTTCGATGTCATTTTCAAAACTGCTCGCTTCAGATGAACTTCTTCCTGATGAACTTGTTTTGGATATGACCGTTTTTATTGCCTCTTTAAATTGTCACTTACTGTTTAATCAGAACCCCCTCCCTTGCTTTTGCACAGTCAGACTGTAGCCCGACTGGCCACAGAACCTCTTCTTGTTTGGGTGGCAGGCTTGTCTCAACCTAGAAACACTGATATTGGAAAAATCAGAGACACTGATATTGGACAAATCAAATCAGATAAAGCCAACAACTATATCTGTGCCGTCTTCAGACACTTTTCCATGTGTCTACAGGAACCGGACTGTACCTAAACTCATACTGAAGATGTATCAATTGTATATGTGACATAGTTGTTTTTTGTGGAAACATACAATGAAAGTTGCAATGACATTTTGACCAATCAGAAAGCAGCGATGCGGTCAGCGTGGCTGCGGCCCACTTTTAGCCCTGCCATGGAGCAGCTCAGGTTTGGCTCGGTCTTTATTTCGAATGGAAAAGCGTTTGTTTGCTGCATGGTGTCAGTGGAAAGGGGCCTTTTCTGTCGAGCCCTGTCGCCAGGGGGGAGCTTGTAAGGAAGCGTGTGGAAAGGAAGAGCAAAAAAGCAAAAACTTTAATAGTCATCAAGTAATAATGACCACGGCGGTCATAATGAGGCGGAGGTGAAGAGCACTTTGTAGGAAGCTCTATTTAGAGATGCTACAGTCAGTTAATTAGCCGGTGGAGCACTGGAGCATTTAGGCCCGGCATGTGGCTCGACGGCCTGCGATGGCCCGCTGATGAAAGTGATGAATCGCTGTCATTGGGCTTGTTCCATACTTTATCAAGTGATTAAATATTGAATGTAAAATAGACAGCTCCCGCTGCGCATGGAGGTCATTTTCAGACTGGCGCATTAATCAAAAGGCTTTTTTTTCCCCTGTCATCACTACCAACGAAAGGCAACGCCACTGGAGCAGTCCCAGACTCTACACACCCAGGATCAGACACCTGAGCATCCAGGGTTCCTTCTGAAATGAAGGAAATTCATCTGGAGTAGCTACAGTAGCTACAGTAATAGCCTGTCCTATTCTGGATGTTGCTGTGTGGATTTAATGGCATTCAGCCACAAGAGTATTAATGAGGCACGACACTGATGCTCACTAACACCATTCCGGTTCATCCAAGCCTGCAATGGTTCATTGCTCCACAGGCTTTATGGCCCTCTGGCTGAGGCTTGGCATGTGCAGATGCTTCAGAGTGTCCTGTTTTATTGGGAGCCAACCAATATCAGTCAATTTGCTAAAAATGCAAGCCAGTCCTAAACTAAAGAAGAAACCTTTGACTCTTAACACTAACAAATGCGTAAAAGTGTCTTTTCACAGCTTTTCGGACTTGAATTCTCCTTCGAATGAGTTAATTAGCTCGACCCAGGAATAGTATATTCAGATCATTTTCACCATCCATCCGTTTTCAGAGCTCCGTATCCTCACTAGGGTTTGGACTCCAAACATGACTTGGCTGGTTGGCCTCATATTGATTAAGTGGTCAAATTAGTTTTCAAAAATCTTGCTTCCCCTTTAATTCCCCTTTAAAATACACCCGTTTCATTGGTAGGGTGCTAATTAGCTTGGAAATAATGGATCCAGATAATCCATCCATCCTTCATCTGAGCTGCTTATCCAAACCAAAAATGACTTTGTATGTGGGAGTAAGTGGAAAATCAATACTGGAAATTCAATATTTCATGACTTTTCCCTGCCATAATTCCATTTCTAAATGCACCCTTTGCTCTGTTAGAGTGCTAATTAGCTCCACTCTGCTTCAGCTGGATAATATTATCTATCCATGCATCTATTGTCTGAGCTGCTTATCCTCACCAGGGTCACGGCGGCTTGGAGCCCATCCCAGCTCTCGGATAATGTCATAACACTCGGCAAAATACAGTTTTGTTTCAAAATATTGTTCAGTCACTACAGAAGCTTCCTTGGCCTGGCTGTGGTCTCCACTGACCAAGGACCTGAAAGTCCATTCAGGGTTTCATTTCCATCTGGCTGCGTGGGAGCGGGACACTTTATTCTATGTGGGGGCAGGTTGTGTTTCCTTCCCTCTGTTAGGACCCTGGTTGCTTTCTGCTATGAAATACTCTACCGAGACGTTGCCTCATGTCTCGTTTGGTGACTTTTGACAGTCAGTTTTATCCATTTTCTCACATAACAGCCCATGCATTTACTGTGTGAGGCAAAGCCACTACTTCTTTCATTTTAACTCGGGAAGGCTTGAAAGGGTTCCAAAATTATGATGTAGGGACTTTAAAGGTCATGTGTTTGCTGAAAAGCCCACTCAGGGACACTTCCCCATGCCATCTAAGGAAGGAAGACGAAGGCTTGCTTTTGCTCTTTAGGTTCTGTCAAACTGCTTAGTAACAGTCAACAACCCTCACTGGTCACTTTACTAGAGCCCCCTGCCCTGGACTTCCACTCATTGGCTGCTTTATGAGCTCCGGCCACCATTTGGGTTCAATTTGTAGATGCATGGATACGGACTGCAGCACTATTTTTGTATACTGAACAGTTCTTCTCTCTATTGTATTGTTATATTGTATCATTTTTTTTTATATTGGTTATGCTTTTCTTGACCACACACACATCATGGTGTCCAATGATGAATGGGTGATAAGATAAGAAAAGATAAGATATCTAATAAAGGGTTATCTTATCTTATCTTATCTTATTTTATCTTATCTTTTCTTATCTTATCTTTTCTTATCTTATCTTATCTTATCTTATCTTATCTTATCACCACTTCACTGGATCGTTTGAGAGCATCAAGTTTGAGAGCATCAAGCACAGTGTTGATGCACGAAACAAAAATGTCCAGCCAAGAGTGTCTCAGAAACTACCCACTGATTAAAGGCTTGATAATAGCTAATAGCAGTGGCCATTTTGGTCATTTACATTCAGGTATCAAATCGCAGTGCTTAGTTTTCATTGTCTTTTGGAAGACGAACTCTTAAGGCTACCAAACAAGGCTACCAGACATGTCCAGGTTAGCCCACATAATTCACTGAAAAATGTAACACATAGCTGAACCTGTCATTCAGGGACCTGTAGAACTGCTTCTAGAGATGTGAATGCAGCTCAGTTGATTTATCTCAACTCCAGCTGCAGTTTGTAAAGATACACAGCAGTCTATCGAGATTAGCATGTGCTAATCTCTACCCTCTCAGTGTTGGAGGAACTGTGTCCTCGCTAGTAGAATTTGAATTGGACTTATCCCCTCATAAAAAAAGAAATGTACACCAAGACAATCAGTAGATAAAGATACAACAGCTAAACGTCTGATACCTCAGCTAAGGCCGCTAGCCTATATGTAAGCTGGTAGCTTTTAGCTGGAAAACAGCTAGCTTGTGAAGAGTTATTTAGCTCATAGCATGATAACTAAAAACAGACAAAAGCCCAGATCTTCCTTAGAAATGACTAAAACACATAGAAACCTGACCCCCAACTTCAAAACATCATGTATAGTTGAGAAACATCCTAATATCCAAAGCTTCTGTTTTTTTTTTTTGGATATTCTCAAGAGTGTTGAACTGTATGAGTGACCACAGGCTTGGCAAGGCCATTCCTTAGAGCATTAAAGAAATGATAAGGTTCAGTGTTTACATGTCCTGCTTTTTTACTCTGATTTAATGTAGCCTATATATCTGATGACCACGTTCTTACCCTCAGTCACAAAGCACAGTTTTGAATTCCTTTAAATGGGTTAGCATTTAAGGGGCTGTGCAGACAACAGATTAAAAAATAGTTTTTAAACGAGTAGGGAAAACAGAGTATGTGAAAGTTTAGCCTTATTGTTTACGTTAATATACCCTGTTTTTATACCCGTTTTATCATTTTTATTTTTAATACCAGTCATGAAGTCCAATTTTCCACTCCACCTTAAACGAGAAGGCAGTTGCGACGCTGTGCAGCCTCCAGAACTGCACAGTTTGATGATTTAAGGAGGAACTGAGAAACTGGAACGCCTCAGACTGAAACCTCAGACTCTTGAGTAAAATCAGTCCCTACACAGAGATTATTAACAGAGGGGGCGCTATTTGAGTGACAGCAGAGCATGTGACTGTTCCAAAATGCACAAATTGGCTCTAACCGTACCGAGGCAGGGTGAAATGAAGCTGCCAGTGACTGTATTGTGAAATATTGGAGTTGACTGAGCTGAACTTGCATTTGAGTGGTGTGGAACTGGTTGAAGTCGAACCAGGAAGAGAGAGGCCCACAGGCGAGGAAATGCATCACTCTGAGCGTGCTGTCTGTGGTTGGGTTCCCGACACACCCACTCGCTCTTTTTCTCTCTCTCTCACACACACACACACACACACACACACACACAAACTCACGGCTGCTTTTATAACTGACATCCTGAACACTCGAGGGTCCGCTGCCTGGTGTTACACCCGGCCTGACCACTGCTGCTGTCGCACACTTCGGCTAAGGTAAAGGAAAACGTCTCGCACTGATTTGTCACCGCTTTTCTTCTCATCGACACCGCGAGAAGTAACATCACGGCATCATATATGTAAGCATAAGCTGCTACTTCTAATATGAGACAGTTTCGGGGATCTTTCTTTCAACGGTTTTTTTTCAAGACGACCTTATCAAGCGACTGCAGTGGCGTAATTGTACTTCTACGACAAGCACTTGACTGAAATGATCCACCAGTGCAGTAATACTACTCTCTAATGATGAAACTACACTGGGATGGTTATTACTCATATACACTCACATACATTCATGTCCCTGGTCAATTAGTGCTTGTTAGCAGAATTTTGGGCCCAAAAATGTGCATGGTGCAAAAGTTATGGCACCTTTTTAACATTGTAGCCTCTTCGATTGTGTCAAATTGTGCAAATCAATGAAATGCTACAGGAAAAGGACATATTTACGTTTGATCCCGGCCTTATTTTCACTATTAAAAACGAACGAACAGTCATTTGACAATCCACAGCTGTACTTTTCTTTGTTGTTTACTCACAGATTGAGGTGTATTGGCTACAGATGCACTTCTTTGAGGTTGTTTTACAAGAGTTTTTGCACTGCTGGGTCATTAGCATTCAGTAGCTAAATAGGGTGTGTTTGGGTAGTTGAGCCTTTCGCTCTTAGTAAGCAGTGTTTGTTCCTGAAAGTTGCACTTTGTGACTGCCTGGCTGGCTGGTTCTTTTTTGTGGCTCTGTGTGTGTGTGTGTGTGTGTGTGTATTGGGGCCATTATTATGCATCAGGCATCTCCAGAGTGTCGGGGAAAGGGCCTGTATTGTGATTCCGACAATGAAAACCATCCTTTCTGCACCTCAGCATGGTGCTCCCTCTCACACCCTCACACATAGGCGAGCACACATGGGCCCCCCAAAGCCTCCGAGGAGGCCGTTCCCCCTCACACGAGCCAAAACCGGCATCCATACATGGCCTTACTGAGCTAGGAACGACTTTATGGAGTCAAAGCCATGTAAAAATTGCAGTAAGTAAAACTCACTTCCTTTGTGAAACTGTCCAGACTAGGCCAGTTTGGTTTTGTTTAAACAGCTCAGCCTTCAGCCAGAGGAGGCTATTCATTTTCTCCCAAACTCCTCGCTGCCTCAATTCATGTTTGAAGTCTTTCTTTCAAGCTGTTTTGCTGTTATCTACTAGTTACTGTTACAAAGGAGCACCAATATAATACAACTGTCTCATTTGTGAGGGATTCGAATGCATTCAGTATGTGTCCAGGCATGCTCTGGCCTGGCTGGACGGCTTGTAGATCAAGGGTGTGTTGCAAAATTGACTCTTTGCTCTGTAATGCTCATAATCGCGGTCAGATCAAAACCTCCAAATTCCGTTTTTAGATGGGTTTATTTTGTTATGCCATTTGAAAGCGCTGCCTATGGGATTGTGAACTTTTCGTGAGCAATAGAAGTGGTCCAGAATGTAAAGAAAGTGTGTAGGGATGTAGAGAGAGTCTGGAGAGCTATAGATGCATATATATATATATATATATATATATATATATATATATATGTATATTTATACCCCACATCAGCAGAATATAGACCTCACTATGGCAATATTGCTGCG
>JBBPDC010006762.1:0-12500 GCA_037974485.1 Hemigrammopetersius urotaenia | reverse complement strand
TCTCTTTAAGACCACACTCACACACACACATACACACACATACACATACATAGAGATTCACATTCATTAACACACATTTTTCTGTGGCTGTATTATCTTTGTACTGCCTACAGCAGTTTACCTACAGCCATTTAGCTTGCAGCATCTTAGCTCTGCCAATTTAGCCTGTAGCCATTCAACTCCGCCCACTCAGCCTGAAGCATCTTAGCCCTGCCCATTCACCCTGTACCTGTTTAACTCCGCCCACATGGCCTGAAGCATCTTAGCTCCGCACCTTCAGCCTTTACAAGTTTTGTTGGACTTTTGTGGGTCAGTGTCGGGTTTGAACACGAAACACAATACTGTGTGTTGGCTTAGGTTTGGAATGAAAATTCTCACTAAAACAGCAGTCAAACGAGTGCTAGATCACTAGATTAGCATCAATTTTTGACCATCAACAATTCTGTGGGAAGTATGGGATTTGAGGAATACTGAATGACACTGGATGTGTGTGGTAGCTTTGGTGTCTGTGGTGGGAGCCTTGTATTTGTGTCAGCAATAAATGAAACAAAACAGATCTTCTTTGTGTCTCACACTCAACACCTCTAAAGGAAAGACACCTTTGTGAGAACGATCTGTGATACTTGTTTGTTGTTGTTGTTGTTTGCTATTTTTCAGCTTTGTTTACGCTCTGAGCGCCGTCTGCATGGGGCTGATGTGCAGATGTAAAGGTGTAGAGAAGAATCAAATCAAACAGCTCCCCAGGTTTCAGAAGTTGAACACTCCACCACTCTTACAGTGAACTCCACCAGACTCACTGAGAATTCTGCAAGCTAAAAAAAAGGCCTGCTGTTTGCTCTGGCAGCGAATGTTTCATTCCCGAAGCCACTGTGAATCTTTCATGTTGAGTTTTCGCTCCTACCAAGCATCATTTTGTCTCTCTCTCTCGTTCCTGTTTAAGGAATAGTTCAGCAACAACTTCCATTTACCTACATATTCCCAGTTTAGAACAGCCAAAACATGTTGGGGTGTGAAGCTTTTTTTTTTTTTGCTTTAGCACTGAAGCTACGAAGCTAATGAGTGGAAGCTTGTACCCTCACCTACACTCACCTCAAACTTAATTTGGCTTCCAACTTGACAGCTTTTTATTTCACTTTAACCCTCAGCACTCAAATAAAGCACAGTTAGCAGCACTAACTGGTAGAGGAACAAGCTTCCATTCATGTCGTTAGTGAAATTAGCCTCATAGCTTCGGTGCTAAAGCTAAGGAAGCTCTTAAACCCTCAGGACCGAATGACACACATTAAAAGGCTTTTTGGATCTCCTAAGGAAGAATAACAACAGTAGTGTTTATGACCTTGTTTTGCAGGAAGTATGACGCAAACTGGTTTTGCTAGTTTCACACCAGCACAATTTTAATTTTCATGCCATTCAGCAGGTGTTCTGTATAACAACCCTTGGCAAAAAGTAGTTTATTCAAATATAGTACGAGTATACTTATTTTATACCAAAACTGAGGCAGTATACTTAAACTTAAATTTTTATATACTATATTTTATATACTTAAGATTGGTATAGTGAATGATACTTGACTTATACTTGACTTAAGTATACTTTTGTAAACCTAAAATGACTGTATAAAGTATACTTAAAGTATACTTTTGTAAACTTAAAAATGTTCCAATGTAGTCCAAAGAATATTAAATTAGTACATATTCTAGTACACTACAATTACATGGTCTGTATACTAGCTATACTTATACTCGAGCAAACTTAATAAAATGAACTACAAGAATACTACTTTTTGCGAAGGGAAATAATTTTGCGCAGTTCCCGCTCTTAGCATGGTACTTTGTAAATTCAATTCAATCCAATTCAATTTTATTTATATAGCGCTTTTAACAATGGTCATTGTTTGTGTGTATGAATGTGTGTGAATGAAATGCCTCTGATGAGCAAGCCAAAGGTGACGGCGACGGTGTAAATGAGGTGTGTCTGGGCACATTGCTGCTGCTTTGCTATTTTATGGCCGTAAAATGACATTGAGCTTTTGACCGATAAAAACCACGTCTAGAAATGCATGAGTGCACAAAACTCATTACAAACACATGTACCGCAGTAGTTTTTATATTTATATTTTATTTATATACATTTTACAATAGAGTGTAAATGGTTCTTCCACATAAATATAATACAGTTTAATGAAACCCCCTCAAAATGAAGTATAGACTGAAAGGATAGAGTATTTAAGCGCACAAGTCTGTGGCTATTTGTCAGAATATTTCGCAAAAAGCAGAGGAATACGTTAAATACAAATATAGAAGCGGTGATGTACGATGCACCAGCAGGTCCGTTTCCTTAGCTGAAAACTGATCGGTTTGCCAGGTAAACAAGTCATATATTATAATAGTAGCTCCTGCCTGTCTTTCAAAGGGGAGGTGACTAGCCACTCTGGTTTATTGCATGTTACGCCCAAAACACCTCTCAGAATAATTAAGTTAAAACTACCTTTTGCATCTGCCACTGCCACTAGAATAGCAGAATAGCAAAATGGATTCAGACACTAATATTACACAACCCTTCTTAACCAATCAAATTGTGTTGTTGGGACAAAAGGTTTTATATTGAAGTGAAAGAGCATGAAAGGGTGCACCTTATCATAAATAACATCCTAGCTGTGATTGGGTCGCAAGAATTTTATAGCAAATGTTCTTTGATATCAGCGATTCCTTACGCCAAAAATGTAGATCCTCCTGTCTAACAGATAGAGCCGTAAAACTGCAGCAGTGTGAAGATGAGCTCAGCTTTTTCACTTTTTATCAGATTTCCCTGAATGGGGTTTTGTTCATCCAGTCTCTGAACGCCTCTCAGCTCGTTTTGTTTGTTGAATTGTGTTCTGTTCACTGGACGACAGGTTGTGAATGTAACACACACTTGAGGTCACATCGTTTTTCAGAATCTTACCAAACAGACTGCAGTGTGAAACGTGATAATGATCAAGTTTTCTGAAGTTCTAGCCATTAGCTGCAGCTAAAGGGCAGACGTTACTTAGCAGGCATTGTTTAGAGGGATGGATCCAGTTAATGTGAAATAAAATTGCTCTGTTATCACAAATAAGAACACGGGGAGAACCTCAGCCAATCAGAATGGGCCGTTGGAGCCCTCTGTTGTGTGATGCTTTAAAAATGAGGTAGTGTTTAAGGAAATGGACCTGACTTTGTGAAATGCTCTCAGTTTCAGCTCTCCTGACATATTAAAGTAAATCCCCCCTCCATCACACCCCCTGCTGCTCCTAACACTAATTGTGTCATTAGTATTCAGACAGAAGGCTGTGCACTTTCACTGTAAGTCCAGGATGAACTCTTACTACACACACACACTCACACACACACACACACGGCGGATTTGCAGGATTTATATTTCTGACGAAAAGCCAAACGAAAAAGAAACACAGAAAAAGGAGGAAAAAGCAGTAATGAGACAAATTAAAGTGATTGTTCAGCCAAAATCAAATGTGCACATTTTACCCCCCATTAGTCTAAATGTAGTTTATCAGACAAGATTTGTTTGGTTTGCGTCTTTAGTTTTATCACTGGAGCTGCAGGACTAAAGTAGAGCTGCTCCACCAAACAGCATTGTGCTAAGTGTGTTCTATACAAATATTCTGGAGCCACCGTTAACAGTTTACAGTGTAACAACTGTAAATACTGATAATCCACTTTAAATACTGATGAATACCTTAAATACTGCAGTGAAACCAGGCACCATTTGTTAAAACGTGGTCAAACCTGCCAATCTTGGACAAGGAGAATCTGGTCCATGCATTGGAGAAAGGTGAGCTGTAGAAACTCTCTATTGTTAATAAGGATATTCACCCAAATGAGAGAATTTATAAAGTGATGATGACATCATAAGGAAACTGTCTGTGTTTCAGATTCAGTTTGTGTGTTTGACCTGCTGGAGATGCTGATGTTGCCTTCAAACATTTTAAATAAGTGTCTAATGTGGAGCTGATTCTCTCAGACTATTCACTGATAAGTGAGTAGTTTATTTACAGTTGGACCTACTTAAGTTTGTTGGATCGGTGTGTTTATCTGCCAGCGCTGGATCATTTTTCTGAAGGAGTATAAACAAACTTTCGTCTTAATCAGTTTTTGTATCATCATTATACATCATATACAATGGATCAAGATATTTTGTGTGTGTGTGTGTAATAGCTTACACACACACACACAGACTGTGTGCGATCCTGTTAGCTGGTTGTCCAGTTACTGTTGCCATGGTGCTGTCTGTCTGCCGCCAGCTCGGTGTAATAGATTTAAATTAAACTGCTGGATCTGAGAGAGGCAGAGAGAAGGAGAGAGAGAAAAAGAGGTATGAGAGAGAGGGGCAGAGAGAGAACGGGGGAAGGGAGAGAAAAAGTGGGGAGAGGGAGAAAGAAAAAAGATGAGAATAGAAGAGCGAGAGAGAGAGAGTGAGAGGGGCTGAGGGAGAATGGGGGAAGGGAGGGAGAACCAGTGGAGAAGGGAGAGATAGAAAAAGAGATGAGAGTGAGAGAGAGAGAGTGAGAGAGAGCGAGTGAGAGAGAGAGAGTGAGAGAGAGAGAGAGAAAGGAGGTTAAAAGACGTTTCATGAAGAGGTTTGCTCATCCTTTCCTCTCTATCAGCAACATGAAATGACACTGCTGATTACCAGGTGTGTGTGTGTGTGTGTGTGTGTGTGTGTGTGTGTGTGTGTGTGTGTAACACTGATGCTGCAGAGATGTTTCTGCCACAGGCATCCATTCTGGTAAAACACACATTCTAATAGTCAGATACATACACACACACACACACACATATACACACACACACATACATGCACACACAGATATGTGTGCGCACGGACACACACGCACACACACTGTGCCCCAGAGCTTCACTCTGTGTGTCTCATGTTGAATCATCTGCCTCATTTGGAGGAGTTTACACCTGTATGTGTGAACTGAAACACACACACCACTTCAAACACTGCTGTTCCAGCATCAGCCACAAGACGGCACTGTACAGTCCCAGTTCAGTTCAGTTTTATTCCGTTCACTCTGATTCAGAATCTGGGTGTTTCTAATAAAGTGGCCAGTGAGTGGAAGCACATGGTCACTGTTTCATGTAGGAGATCACATTCATAAACAGTACATGGTTTGTGGACACTTGGTTTTCCAGTCCATTTTATACGTTCATGTCTTCTTTGTTTCCTAATTAAAGTCTGATCCGATTTATTTAGTGGAAAACAGTATAAGCCGAAGTCTACACCCACTTTCTCCCCCGAAAATGTTCCAAATCAGACGGGGTGTCCCCAGACTGCTGCCTGGTAGTTTTTGTTCGTTTATCATTCTCAGTGTTGAGGCTTCAACTTTTGACCTCTTTCAGGACACCAGCATGCCTTTCTTTCTTTCCTTCTGTATTTGTGTGATTGGCATATCATTCACTGTTTCATCCCTCCATATCCATCTCTCTCTCTCTCTCCAGCTCTGTTGTTAGCTGATGGTAAGTACGCTCATCTCAGTCACTCTCACTCGGCTGTAGGGCTGTCCCCCCGCAATTTGATAGCACTGTGTAGCATTTTTATGAAAGGTCTGTTTCATTGCAATTTTTGATGCTTCTTCACGTTTTGCACGCTGATTCAGAAAACCACATCATTTTTTTCCTACCTTCAATGGTTGTAGAGATTCATTATATATATATTTAGCATATACAAGTAATCTGCTTTAACCAGCATGTATGGAGAAAAATATTTGAAAAATATGAACACCACTGGGAACAACATTTATTTTACATGCACAAATACAGAGACGATGCAAATACCCTCAAAGCTTTAAAAGTGTACACTGGATCATTTTTTTTTTTGTCTCTCATGAGTTGAGTCATCAGTACGAACCAAACTCCAGATATAGTCGCCCATCATGGCTTCATCCCATCATCCTTGGTACCGCTACTCCATCACCTGGATGTCTTGCCCTATGTTCTTCATTTACAGCGCCAAGATTTGGTCGAAAAAAGACAAGATGAGCGTGCAAATAGTGCAGCTTGGGTGACATTCTAAAAATGATGTTTCTAATTAACCCTTGAATCCACATGATAATAAACATTACCAGCGAAATCAGCGTGCTGAGAATGTATAAGAAACACTACAAAATGTAATGAAACAAATGTTTGTTGCCTGGTGTAATCTGTCAACCGACTGCTTGTTTTTATGTAGTTAGGTAGTTTTATATTGGGCCCATACTTAAAATGTGAAAAAAACAAACAAAATAAAAGGAAACGAGTCGGCTAAGTGTGAAACATATAGTTAAGACATGAATAAAATAAGACAGAGTTAAATCAAACAAATAGTAATTGTAGTAAACAAATTGCAAGTCGAATATGAAAATACAAAATACAGATTTCTAGAAATATGTTATTTTGTGATTGGCTGCTCTGGATTGTGCTTCATCAAAAAAGCAGTTTGACTGAATAACTTTGACTAAGGTGAGGAGCTGGATTGCTAGTTTGAAAAGGCTCGTATATGTAAATCTATTGGTTTTTGTGGCATCACAGAAACGAAGATGTGAAACCAGCCCATTTCTGCTGTGGGGGAGTGAATAGAATGTTTTAAAAACAGTGTTTACATCGCAGATACGACTCTTGCGTCAAAAGGCTGTAACAGAATTTGGGCCCTTTAAGGCAATAGAAATGAAATTTTGGATGTAAATAGAAAGAGATTTTTTATGTATTTATGACAGTATTTTGTTACATTTGATACTTAAGAGCAAGCTGGAAAAAACACTCTGAACTACTTTATTTGCATTTCGAAAACTGAATAATGGGGGTGTTTTGGAAAATTGCTGGAATTCCCCTTTAAGGGCACATTCCATTTAAAAAGCACTGGAATAGGTTCTGTAGACCAGCGTTTTCTGCCTCTCGGGGACAGCTCTACTCAGCTTTAGTGTGTTTACACGTATGCACTGCCAGTATGAGGCATTACGTGTGTGTTTGTGTGTGTGTGTATGTTTTGGCTTGAACTTGTTTATACACCTGCTGTATTCAAATGACTTCCACTGTGTGTGTTTTCTTGTTGTTTTTTTTACCTGAATTTGATGGCACGTTGCTCTGTGCATGTATTTTGTGAATCATCTTAAAACTCACATTTACACAAACAGCACCCTCCACAGTCCTGGTAAAGATGTGTATAAATCCTATTTTTATTGCACTAGCATATTCTGACACTGAAATGTAACATTTAACTAAAGTAAATCGCACAATTTTTGGCACCCCTAACAATTTCTATAGGATAAATGTATCTGAAGAATAAAGTTTACTTGTCTAGGAGCTTTTAATTAGTAATCCATGACTTCTTGTGTTTCTGGGGTGTAAATATGAAGTGACACAGAGGCCAATTTCTTTCAGCCACTCTTCAAAATGAGAAAGACAAGAGAAAGTGCCATTCAAGTGAGGCAGATATGTGTGTATCTTCATATGTCAGGAAATGGCTACTAGAAAACAGCTACTTGCCTTATCTTGCCCATATCCACAGTCAGTGCAATGACTCAAAAGTTTAAAGCAACTAGAACTGTGACGAACAAGGCTGGCTGTGGACCCGAGTTTATATTGCCACCACGCACAGTGAGGAGGATGGGAAGGGAGGTAGAAAAATCTTCAAAGCTCACTGTTAGAGAGCTGCAGCAAAGAGTGTCATTTTAGCCTCACAAAGTCTCCAGAAAAACCGTTTGACGCCATCTACATGCCAACAGGCGGTTTGGTAGGGATGCCAAGAAAAAGGTGGGTCTGGTGTGAAACAAAGGATGAGTATGTGGAAAGGCACATCATGCACATCAAGTATGGTGAAGGATCTTTCTCTTTTAGTGGCCCTGGGAAGCTTTTTAAATAAAAATCTGGAGGCCTCTGCCAGAAAGCTGAAACTGAAAACGTGTCATAATGGGTCTTTCAGCAGGATAATGATCCAAAACATCTCCGGACCTAAATCCCATAGAAAACCTGTGTGGTGAGCTGAAGAGCAGAGTGTATAAGAGGAGACTCCGGTCCTGGGGGGCTGTGGTCCAGCACATTTTGGTGATTTCTCTGCTCAGAAACACCTGGTTCACCTCACCAGTTAATTGCCAGGTTTAGTGAATGTGTTTAAGCAGGAGAACCATCAAACGGTGCTGGAGTTTGACACCCTCGATCTAGAGAGATGGTACAAAGAGGAATGGCCAAAGATCCCTCACTCTGTATTCTCCAACCTTGTGAACTGTTATAGGAAATTAAGTGCTATCCTACTGGCAAAAAGGGGGTTTAAAATTTCTTAATGTGGATTTTCCCCACTGAATAAGTGTAATCAAATTAAAGGTCTGATTTTTCTAAACCTAAAAAAAGTGAATTTATTTTAAGCCTTTATACACGTCTTTATCAGGGATGCTAGTAATTGTGAAGGGCACTGTATCCCACTCCCATCAGTGAAGCCTATAGTTTCTTTAGTTTTAGCATTGCAAGGCTAATGTAGCTAATAAGTAATGGAAGCCTATGAACACCAGCATCATGCTAAAAAACAATAGTGTCAGAAACAATACAAGCAAGTCTGTTAGAGGTAGCGCCACGCTAATGGGTGCAGTATAAGTTTCTATTAGCTGTTCGCTGCATTAGCCTTGTGGCCCCCGCGTTAAAACTAAAAAAAGGCCATTTCAGACACCAGACGTGTTTCAGCTGATCAGCCATATCTTCTGGCTCAACCAAGTGTGTTTTTTGTTCTGAGGTTTTTTAGCTTCATCTCTGGAGCCGCGTGATTGATCTGCCCTGAAGTGTGTATGAATTAATCAGAAAGAGAGAGATGCAGAGAGGCAGAGAAGGAGAGAGAGGGAGGGAGAGAGAGAAGAAAAAGAAGAAAAAGACAAAGAATGTTAAAGAATAAAGAGTGGGACTGTTTCTTAATGGACTTGATGATTCCAGCCTGGATGTCAGGCTTCGGAGAAAAGAATGTCTTCTAAAGGGCAGCAACAAAATGTGTGTGTGCGCGGACAGGGATGTCTAATAGCTGTATTAATATTTGATGATGGACACTGAAAAGAGCAGAATCCTGCAGTGAACTGAACCAACTGACAAAGAGCTGATTGATCGTGTGTGTGTGTGTGTGTTGCAGCGGTGTTGAATTCACAGTTTCCCAGTGTGTATCATTACTGCATGGAAATGATTATCACTTTCAGTGTGTGTGTTGTGTTACTAGTATAATAGACAGTAATATTCGGTGATACAATTTAGATTTTTTATTAACCGTGAAAAAACATTTGGTTGCCTTTTTACATAATGTCTGTTTTTTGTTTCTTTTTTTCATCTTCCTCTCCTTCATTGTCTATCTGTCACACCCTTTTGCTCTCCCATTCTCCCACTATCTTTACCTCTCGCTCTATCTCTCTCTCTCTCTCGTTCTCTCTTTCTCTCTCTCACGCTCAGATATTCCTGACAGGAAATTGTCATCTGATGAAGAGGAGGCGAGGCGAATAGCGGAGATGGGAAAGCCAATCTTGGGGGAGCACTCCAAACTGGAGGTCATCATAGAAGAGTCATATGAGTTCAAGGTAAACACCAAAACACGCAGAAGCTTAACATTTAAAAGCTTTAAAATTTTAATTACTTGATAACTTTCTCATGGGCCGACTCATAGTCTCATTTCACTACATATTGTCTAACTGTATATATATATATATGAAATTATTGGAAAAGACAGCTGGTGTTCAAAAGGGTGAGGAGCTGAAGGGTTGATGGCCTTGAGGTGTCATAGCTGCGAGTGGGAGAAGTCCATGGGGCTGGAATTTACTGAAACAAGAGGAACTTAAGCATTACTTTTTTAGCATTCACGTTTTTACCTCTCTCCAGTATTCCAAGCCAATATATAGGGTCTAACCTCATTGAGGGTATCTGGCAATGTGCTGCAGGTGTGCCGTATCTGCGTGGCCCATTCCTGGCCATGTGCCTTCTGACTAACCACACCATAAATCCTGAAGGGCCACATAGCTGTCATTTTCCTCCTTCTGTCTTTCGGGCGTGGGTCCTTCAGCACCCTGGAGAGCGGTGGATAAGGCGCCCTTACATATACAGTGTACCCTTGCGGCCTAAGACATTTGTGGATTATATATATATAATGTTTTGTTTTGTGAAAAAAATACATATAATTTTTCATGGATTTTGTGTTAAATTATTAAGAAAAATATAATGTATTAATTTTGTAAAAAATATTAACGTAAAAAATTTGTATATTAAATATAACTCGAGAAACCCTTTTTGGAATGGTGGAATACCCCTGTATTCAGAGGCGGGAGGTTTGACAGTAGCCAATCCGAGAGCGTTATTCATTTCTCCCTGCTGCTGATTGGCTGCTGCCCTGTGACGCATCTCTGGCAGATGCAGCCCAGCATTCCCGCATCCGAACAGTTTCCTGTGTGTATCTCGAGTTTACCTTTACATTTTCTTTAAGGGTAATGTATCAGCTCAGTTTAAAATGAAAGTATTTTGGGAGCATATTTAGGGGAATATTTAGGGTTTAGACAAAAAATTTTTTTCACAATTTGCTGTGCTTTTGGAATGTAACCGTTTCGCTGTTGACTCTATATATATAGAGACAATATATTTAGTGAGATGAGCCAATGAGTCTGCCCATGAGAAAGTTATACAGTAATTTAAATTAAATTAAACATACATTTGAAGAGGCTAAACTAATGTAATAAAAGTTTACAGAAAGAAAGTTTATACAAAATAAACAAACCAGTTAGAAACAACAATGTCCAAATAGATACTGACATGGTGTTTGTTCTGACTTCTTTCATTTTGTGTGTGTGTGTGTGTGTGTATGTGTATGTGAAGAGCACAGTGGATAAGTTGATAAAGAAGACTAACTTGGCCCTGGTTGTGGGCACTAACTCATGGAGAGAACAGTTTATGGAGGCCATTACGGTCAGTGCAGGTAATCAGCCACACTAAACACTAATATACACACCGACTAATTACTAACACACACACTCACACACAAACCAAAGTATAACACGCTCACACACAAACACACAAGCACAAAATCTAACAAACAAATACAAAAAAACACACACAGTAACACTAAACACTAATACACACACTGACTGAATACTAACACACACACACACAGACACAAAATGTAACAAACACAAATACAAAATACACACACAGTAACAGGAAACACCAATACACACACTGAGTAAATACTAACACACACTCACACAAACACAAAATATAACAAACACAAATACAAAATACACACACAGTAACAGGAAACACTAATACACACTAACACAGTATGCAGCTGCAGCATGTTGAGACTAAGCAATTTCCTCCAAGATCGTTTTCTGATTCTGATTCTGATAACCTGTACACAAATGCTGACACTAAAACAAACAACAAGACGGTCGGTCTATACTTTCACGCAAGCTCAGTGGATTTAAAGCCTTCAACAATTCATTTCCTATTTGCTTGAAAATCAGCAGCTGCAACATTAACCGTTAAGAGACAGGCTTGTTGTTAATGTGACGTGGCCAGAAATGTTGTCACCCTTTTAATTTGTGTGACACTGACAGGGCCACAAGTCATTGGCCCTGTGGCATTAATTTATGTCTTGGGTGATCAGATCACAAGTGGACAGCTCTCAGAATGTCAGTTCACACCTGGCATTAGAATGCGTCTCCACGTCCGTCTCAAGTGACCACTTGTGATTTCCACGCTCTGGATACAACTAAACATGTACGTAATTGCAAAGCCCAAATGTGTCATTGTTTTAATCCATTGGGAGGCAGTGATACACTGTGCCTATTCTGGTGGAAATGAACAGATAAAGATGAAGAAATCAAAACAATACTGTAATATATGTCCATTCAGTGTGGTCCAGGACATGCTATGAAAAACGGGCCACATGAGGCCCAGATCTGATCTCAGTGTGTCTCCAATCAATCCTTGGTGCACTCACACCTGTACTCAGAGCTGTCTGCTGGTTATCAGATTATCCAAGTTGCACTTTAAATCCAGATGTTTAGTAGGTTTGTAGCATTCATAACATCAATATAACAGACATAACATAAACTTTTAAAACATAGAGCTTTTCAGTTTTAAAGCCAATTGGGACCTAAAAAGTGCATAAAAATACATCCTATGTATAAAAAAGAAACTTAGCCTTATGCTAAGTTAGCCTTTGGGCATATGGGTTGTGGGTTTTTGGTGCTCTTAATACCGAACCCATCCCAAACCATAAAGTCCAATACTGAACCATGGGTGGCGCAGTGGATAGCTTGAATCTGGGTCCTGGCATTGCGTGTGTGGAGTTTGCATGTTCTCCTCATGGTGGTGTGGTTTGTCAGGTGATTTGTAGTCTCGCGTAGCCAGACCTTCAGAATGACGGCTGAAGGTCTGGAATTCATAGCAGCTTTCTTTGGCCAAGGCCCGCCCATAAGGCGTTTGACCGACATGTCAAACAACCAATCACAGTTCGTTTCGTTC
>JBBPDC010006752.1:0-13763 GCA_037974485.1 Hemigrammopetersius urotaenia | reverse complement strand
GATGGAGAGGGGTGGTGAGGGAGATGGAGAGGGGTGGTGAGGGAGATGGAGAGGGGTGGTGAGGGAGATGGAGAGGGATGGTGATGGAGATGGAGATGGATGGTGAGGGAGATGGAGAGGGATGGTGATGGAGATGGAGAGGGGTGGTGATGGAGATGGAGAGGGGTGGCGATGGTGATGGAGAGGGGTGGTGATGGTGATGGAGAGGGGTGGTGAGGGAGATGGAGATGGATGGTGAGGGAGATGGAGAGGGATGGTGAGGGAGGGAGGTGGTGATTGAGATGGAGAGGGGTAGCGATGGAGATGGAGAGGGGTGGTGATGGAGATGGAGAGGGTTGGTGATGGTGATGTAGAGGGTTGGTGATGGTGATGGAGAGAGGTGGAGATGGAGGGAGGTGGTGATTGAGATGGAGAGGGGTGGTGATGGAGATGGAGAGGGGTGGGGATGGAGATGGAGAGGGGTGGGGATGGAGATGGAGAGGGTTGGTGATGGTGATGGAGAGGGTTGGTGAGGGAGATGGAGAGGGTTGGTGAGGGAGGGAGGTGGCGATGGAGATGGAGAGGGGTGGAGATGGAGAGGGTTGGTGATGGTGATGGAGAGGGTTGGTGATGGTGATGGAGGGGGTTGGTGTTGGTGATGGAGAGGGTTGGTGTTGGTGATGGAGAGGGTTGGTGTTGGTGATGGAGAGGGTTGGTGATGGTGATTGATGGTGATGGTGATGGAGAGGGGTGGTGATGGTGATGGAGAGGGGTGGTGGTTCAGGAGTTGTCCCTGCGATCTGAAGGTCATAGGTTCGAATCCCAGGGCTACTCTGAGATTCCTTTGAGTAAGGTACCGTCCCCACACTCAGCTCCCCGGTGCGCTGTGTTCCTGGCTGCCCACTGCTTCCCTCGGTGAATGGGTTAAATATAGAGAAAGAATTTCACACTGTGTGCCGTGTGTGTGTTCATGTATGATGCATTAACACTTAAATGGTGTGGTGCAAGATCAGTATTGACCAGCCGCTGCGTACAAATGCTAACCTCAACGACCCAGCTGTATCCTTGCTAATGCGATGTTGATATAGTGGATCGATGTATAGGAAACACTACAGCCACTGCATCTTTTCAGACGGCTGCTAATAGAAGGTCACTGGACAGCTCAACATGCTTGGAAGAGAATGTTAACTACTAATTCTGTTAGGTCTGAAAACATCACACCGAGTGAGGAGCGCGAGGGCCATCCGACCCACCCAGAGAGCGCAAGGCCATTGCTGGGGATCAAACTCGCAAACACTTAGACAGCTGCAGCATTCAGGAGCCCTTTAAAAAGCTTTAGCCTGGCATGCTGGAGTCACACATGCTGGGGTCCACATTTGTGTGGAAATAAAACACCATACGGATTCAGGAGAGGACAGTTCAGTACAGCCATTTTATGCCCAATATATTAATTGTAGTTTACCAACTAAAAAGGTGAAGGCCCAAATCTTGGTATATCAGCACATTTAAGATCAAAACCATTACTCAATTAACTTTATAAAGCAAGATGACATTTCTGGACATCTGTTTATTATTGTGTGCTATATTCTGTCTACCTGGGATCTAATAATATGATGCTGTAAGGGTTTATTTGATGATTACATGCCGGGTTGAATTCTGTTGGAATTGGTTTTCAGACAGGTTGTATTCAGGTTGAAATAAAAGAATTCAAGCTGGATTAAAGCGCTAATTTCTCAGGATTAATATTAACATTACCTTTCTCACTCAAATCGTGCAACATTACTCATATGTGTGTTACTGAATGTTTGTTTCATCCCACCATCACATGCTGCTACTCTATTTTATTCATTGCGGACTGTCACTTTTTCATAATCACCTGCACTAATAGTTATGTTATTTATTTTATCTTAACTTATCTGATAGTTATATTGTTACTATGTTATTTGATAATATATTTGCACTTTTCTCTTAAATTCAGATCGTATATCTTTATTCCTCTTGTTGCATTGAGCATGTTGATGACAAAAGAACTTCCCTCGGGATAAATAAAGTTCTTTCTTATCTTAGGGTGCTTTCACACCTATAGTTCGATTGCTTTAGTCCGCACCAGTCAGGAAAATGTTACAGTGTAGTAAACACAAGTGGGTATGGTTTGCTTTCACATATGCAGAGTTCTAAACGAACCAGAATAGACCGCGAGGACCATCGGCATCGGAAACAGACTATTTTCAGAAAATCGCGCCACTTTCAATAAACATAGAGGAACAGCTTTGCATTGCGCTCATGGCGCTGATCCTCGCGCATTACATCGTACGTGCAGATCATTTTTTCCAATTCATTTCGAACATGATTCGCGGCTGCGACTCCAAACCAGCTTCCTGATTTATTCATCTCGTCGACCGTGCATTGCGCGCCACTTCAGGGAGAAGAGACGTGCCCTCCTCCTCCTGAATGACCATTTCCTTATTAGCCAATTTTACCCACAATCTCGTATCTCATCTGATACCCATAATGCATTAAACTATATCGTTTCGTCCAATTTGGTTTGGTTGCTTTCACACCAGACCAAAGTAGGGCGGATAAAGCGGTCCGAAACCACCCCTTCAGGCAAATCTTGGATTGATTGATTTGGTGCGCACCAAAGTACCGAGATTGCATTCACATCAACGCAAACGAACCGAACCAAGCAACCAAACATGTTTGGTGCGCACCACATGCTGTAGGTGTGAAAGCACCCTCAATCCCAGCCATGATGTGTGCCACCAAGGTTCAGAAAAACTGGCAAGAATTAGGCAGCTGTGCTTTGCAGGGGGGCCTCCGAGACTGGAGCTGGGAAACACTAACAGATTAGAAAAGGGCAAGCCGCAGTTCAGCAGTGGTTGGTTCAATCATGTTAGTGTTTCGCTTGTGCCTAAATGAAAAGCAGCCGTATATGGCAAAGCATGCGAGACTAATTTAAATTATGCAGACATCATCTGCAGCTTGCTGTTCTGAACAACCAAATTCAGTCCTTCCCCTCAGTTACCAAACACACCCTGCTTGGGCCACAACACCTTAAATTAGATTAGAGCAACACAAATAAAACTCAGCTCATCTAATTAGCAAGTCAGTGTCAGCAGTGTCTGGTTTGACAGAGGCCCTGGAGCCCAGAGCCCCTTCTGTTAACATTGCATAGTCTAAAACCTCTAACTTCCTCAGCAAGTGAAGCTATCACTGATCACGCTCATGGGGAACTGCATTACATCACAAAACAAAACGTGCCAGATGCTGGAAGTGGTCATTTGTCATTATTCCTAAAAAAAACAAAAAAAAACTTCTCCTCACTATAAGGTAGTGGTGCAACGGATCACTGTTGATCCGGGATCCGAACCAATCCCTCTCCACGGTTCGGCACGCATGTGATCCGAAAGAAAAATAAAAGCTCCGCTGATGCACGTAGTCAGTCTGTCAAGCGATAGTCATGGCCAGCGGTAGCGGAGGTGGAGGTTTTCTTTTTGCTGATCCGAAAAGTGATCCGATCCGAACCGTGAATTTTTTGATCCGTTGCACCACTACTATAAGGAGAGACTAACCTGCTGACTATGTCCTGAACCTACTCGCTGCTCCATTTCCTTTCAATTTCCTTGATAAAATTGAGTGTAAACCGCAGTTCTTTCCCAAACCACAACAAGCGCTGTACCTGTTTTTTGCCAAAATGCGACAAAACAACTCTCGACCAATCAGAGTTCGGCCAGCACTCAAGAGAGAGAAAAATCAGTCGCTACGTAGAAAAAACGTTTCACTGCAAATAGTTTAAAGTTACTAGTTATTATACATACAGTCAGAGATTGGGTGTTTGTTTGTTTTTTTTCAAACCGAGATGGTACTTTGATTGGTTCTGCATTTAAGCTACAAACAGGCCATTTCTGTGTATGTTTAAGTTATTTGTTTGATTTTACAGAAGAGTGTATTTTGAGTTTCTCTTTATTTTATTTAGCCTTTTATTACTGCATGTTCTTTTGCCACAAAAATGATTTGTAGCCTTTTGAAAAAAGAACCGATGGATTTAAAGCACTTTGATAAAATATAAAATTTGCATTTATAAATCAACAACGTTGTTTGATTTGACAATTATTGTTAAGCCAACAAACCATTTTAACAGGACAAATGAATTTTGGGGACTGGGTAAACAAATGTCATCGTTCTAAAAACTATTCCAATGGATTCATAGTGTTTTGAAAAAGACCTCTTCATGTACACATCAACAACAACAACAATCCCACTGCATTCCATTTGCGCATTTTAATCTTTTATATTTGTAATGTTTATTTGAATGCACTTTTCCTTCATATTTTTATGACTGTTGGCCTTTATTTTGCTGTTTAATTTACTGTTGCTATATTGCAGTCTCAGGCATTCAGGGTCACATTTCACTACACATTTTTACTTGTATAACTGTATGGGACAATCTTGAATCTACGGCTGCCACATGACAAGCAAATTAAACACGCCTCCTCGTTGTGATGGCTGGATGTCCACGCTGTTTTTTCTCCCATTTATAAACACAGGGGAGCCACAAGGACTGAACTTTAGTCCACTGAACATATATTTAAGTGACAGCAACAAGAATGGGAGTTCAAAAGTGGCCTTAAAAATAACTGGCCCCACCTTTAAGAGGCTGTTCCAGTGATCTAACCGAATACCTCAACAAGCTCCTAACAGTTCACACTACGGCTGCACAATATATCGCAAGTTTACCGTCATCGCGATATCAACATGCGCAATATCCATATCGCAAAGTAAAATCCATATCGCGAAAGACTGACTGAACTGCAATAAATGGTGTTTTCACAAAACTCTTCACCCAGAGCCACAGAGAAGAGGGCAAAAACCATCACTGGGCAGTTTCTTCATCTTCTGTGCTGCTGGTATAGATTGTTCCTTATGCTATTTTTTCTGGCCAAGAGATTACTATAATTTAAATTATGTTTACATTTATTTTAAGATTTTTTCAACAATGTTCAATGGTTCAAATGTTTTATGGGAGGCATTAAATGCTCTGTTTAAGCAAATTCTTTAAAAAAAACATGTCGGAATGGAAGTATTGCATTTAATTTTTTTCTACATAGACTAGTCAGCGTCTGGAGTCTATATTACCAGCAAATCCAAAGCAGAAACACATGAACACTATAAAGGCTACGTTTTTACTCACTTATCGCATGTGATATCGTCATCGCAACACTCAACAGCATTATCGCATATCTTCCTAATATCATGCAGCCCTGGTTCACACAGTAGCTTTCTGCAAAGCATACGAGACTAATTCAACCACTCATTAAATAGCCTGCATGCAAGGGGCTCTTACAACTATAAAATCGGCCTTTATATGAGTCATCATTGATTACGGTCTTCATTACAATCTTCATTCGCATCGATTAGTGCACTGTAAACAGAGCTGCCCAGCCATGGTCCTGGAGGTGTTGCCTCTTATTTACAAGGTTCCTTTATTTGTGTGCACAAATAGCAACACTCAACATTCAATGGAGCGCAAGGTACAACAGAAACGACTGTAACAGTAATGCATGTTACAGTATAGTGGATGCAAACCTTACAGGATGATTAGTTTTGCACCAAAAGTCTTATTGCTGCACAGAGGCAGTTGGAAGCACTGAGCAAAGCGCAGGGGATGACAGAAACTATACTATCAATAGGCAACACAGCAATATGACCGTGGTGTTAATGGGATGTAAAAGTGAAATAACACAGTAGACAACAAAGCTGTGTAACATAAAATGGGGAAGCGCATGTGACTCTTCCAGAATAAATAATATTGCACGATACGTATATTATTGAGCAGGAGGCAGCAGCATAGAACCACACTGAGTGTAGATTATGGCTTATCAAATCAAGTGACAGGAAAGAGTGCTTGTAGTGGCAGTAAACAGAGGAACAATAAGGTGTAGGTGCTATTGAAAGTCCAGAGTCTAACATTAGAAATATATACAATATAAAGTAAGGTAGATGCTGAACATTTAGGTCTCCTAATAAGCAATGGGGACCAGGTTATTTCCGTTCTAAATACAATTAAGCACATTTCAATTAAGCCCAGTCAACCCTGTTCAAGGTGCAACTAAACCTCCAGTGCCATTTTTGTTGTAGCCGCAACCAAAGGGCCATTTTATAGACAAAGCATAGTGATTTTTGAAAATGTATTTTAATAATTCAGTTGTTGAGATGCAGTCATTTAGACTGGGTTGATATGAGCCTGTTCATTGTAGTCCTGGCCCCTCTGTGCAGCCAGATCAGGGTGTATTCATAAAAAGCCTCTCAGAGTAGGAGTGCTGATCCTAGATCAGATCCCTCTCTTACTTACTATGACAACTAACAAACAAATCATCCTGGATCATCACCCCTACTCCGAGAAGCTTCCTGAATCCAGGCACACTGTTGGCAAGGTTCCTCTTGTATTAAGACAGCTGTGGTCACAGGAACTGATCCTAGACCAGCACTTACTGTGGGAAGCTCAAACACATTGCAAGCAAAGCAAACAGAGCTGATCAGGGAGCTCAGGTCCACAGATATGGTCACCAGAACTGATCCTAGACCAGCATTTCTTCTGGAAAGCTTTGGAACTACAACTTCTGCGTTATAACTGCATCTCAAGAGTCACGGATGGGCAGCAGATGCTGTGATGGGGGGGTGATGGGGGGGGGAACAAATCTGCAGTTTTCTCATCCATCAGCCAGGCGGCAAATTTCACCTGGCCAGTTTGCAAGAAGACGTATGACGTCATGCTCTTAGTAGCGCTGCACTTGCTCTGAACCATGACACACCGTATTAGAATTATAATATACTACTAATAATAATAATGCTCCAAATTGTCTGCATGTTAATAATTTGCAAGCCCGTAAAGTCTGCAGCAAGGCAACTCAGACCAAATGCATTGATCTCCGAGCGGAGAAAAGGGCTGTAGTACCTGCAGACGGTGATTAAATTCCTCCTCTCCACGGTTCGGTTCCTCGCTGCAGATTTCTTACGGGCTGCATTTATCGATGCCATGCCTCTCTGCCTTGCCTCGTCCTCTCGCCGTCTCTGAGCTCCTTTCTATCTGGTCCCTCCAGCAGCAGTAGCGGCAGGTTCTACCTCATGGTCTCCACACACACACACGCGCGCGCACAGAGAGGCAGTGCTGAGGCAGGCAGGCAGTCAGTCACAAGACCACAAGAACAGCATCAAAACACCACAAGAGGGAGGTTTAATCCAGCTTCCAAGAGTCACATGCCGGGACTGGTACTACAACACACACTCGCTCCAGCGAAGGGAGTTTCCCTCAATTGAGTACATTTCTGGCCCAGTCTCAAACACCCCCTTGCTTCCTACATAGGGCACTACGTAGGTCATTAAATAATGTGTTTAATGTGACCAATACACTACGAAACACTAGGTACTCAAATGTGCTTAACTATACCTTAATTTACCCCTGAAAATACACCAAAACCCTTAATTTGAATTAAGCGGTCATTCATTTGTGAACTCACACGTTAATCTTACATTAAAAGTGGATTTAAGGCATGAACGTGAAACCCCTTATTCTTAAACATAAACGCTTCATTCAGGAGGTTCTATTATTTAAAGGGTACATTTTAAAAAGTAAGGGGAAAATTCAGTAGTTTTACCCCTTAATCGGTCTTAATCTGTGCACTTTTCCCTTAATTTTAAGGGGTACAATTAAGGGGTTTGGATTCGTAGTGATAGGGAGCCTTTTGGAATTCAGCCTCTCACTCATGAATTGCAAATGTCCATTTTCTTAAATAAAATGTACACTGTATGTCCTGTATGTGGATTGAGCTACTTCATTGTGGAGCCATTGCTGACCCAAGCGTTAATGATCAGCCTGAATGCAATCAAATCCTCACAGCAAGGTTCAACATCAGGTGTAAAGCCCTCCGAGGAGTGTAGAGGCTGTTACTGCAGAAATAGTTGAGCTACCTACCCTATTAATACCACTGATTATCCTTGTTGGATTAGCGGGTTTAGTGTATTTCATTTTTAATAAGCCAGATACTGCCAAAGCAGGTCCTACTCAGCAATGACTGAACATATTTGGCCCATATTTGAGACAACAAATGAAGGTCTCGGATCAGAGCCCGATGTGTAGTGGAGAGTGCCAAAGCCACGTTTATTTATTTAATTTTTAAAGTCAAGTAGGTGTTTCTTGTCATTTCAACAGTAGACACACAGCACTCAGTGAAATGAAACCACGTACCTCTAGAACCATGTGGTGCAACATAAACAGACCCACAAAGAACAAAAACAGAACAGTGCAGCAGACTACAGCAGTAACAGCACTAGTGTGAGTGAATACAGTATTATAACAGCCTGTATTCCAGCAGCTGATTCGTTAGGTGTGCAAAGAATGGAAAGATTAAGGTCGGCAGCAATAAATAATAATGCATAAATAGCAAGTAGCAGCAACATGACCAAAAATATAATTAAAATTTTTTTACAGTTAGATTACAATTTTGATTTTATCACGATATTTATTTAAATCAGTAATTTTAGATTTTTTTTACTAAACAGTAAAACCAAGCTACTGTTGGTTGAGCACGGTTTCTATAAGGCGGGTGTTAAGCGGACTAGCAAATAGAGCGATTTGGCTGAGGAAAAAAATTAGAAAGCGCATAGAACCGCAATAGATAGATGGAATGCTGTATATTTAGACGATACTGCGAACTTTCTGCATTGGCAGATCGTCAGCACATAGATCATCTTCACCATCCCATATCGTAATATCGCCCACCCCTAGAGTATATAAATAAACACAAGGTGGGAGCAAGTGTTCTTGTTTAAGACTTACTGCCACAGTTAATACCATTGATTTACTGGTATGTGTGTGTGTGCGTGTGCTGTGTGATTGTGAGAAAATTATGCAGTTCAGTGTGTGATGTACAGTTAGTTATTCAGTTCTTAACAGAAAGAACCCTCAGGAATCAAACCCAGGACCTTCTTGCTGTGATTCAACAACACTCCCCACAACACCACCAGCTACTCAACATTGATATGCAATGAAAACATTGGATTTCAGCTCTTAATGTTTTAAACACTGTCTTGGAAAGCCCAGTGTCGTGCAGCTACACACAGTTTCCAACTCTAAACAAGTATGGTTCAACAGCTTGGCAGCCGACAGCTTCATTTTTTGGGCCTGAATAGGTTTAAAGCCCAGGGAATTGCTAATAGTGGCAAATAAAAAGGTTAACTTAGCCGTAAGCATTAGCTGACTGATTTTAAACCTGTGCTGTAGGCAATCATAGATATTGTTAAAAGCCAGGGGAATTGGGTTTCACCCTGAAAAATCTGATTAAAGGGTGGTTTAATAAAATGTATATATCCGTATACATGAATTAAAAATCGGTCAGAGTGGCTTGTGTGAAAAGTGCCAGTCAGAATAGTTCATACTGGAAGTGATGGACCTCCAGAGTTCACCTTTAAGAGTAAGTTGGTGGAAGCATGCCCAGAAACACATAAAGGAAAGCAGGAAGGCCCAGCCTAGTAAAACCTCATTACAGCAAAATGTTCCAGCGGCTGTTGTTGGCAGATTTCCCTTTTGAAAAACAGCTTCCCCTGTTTTTTTTGTTTAGTCCTGAATTCAATAGCAAGTAATTTCCTATCTCCAGGAGGAACAAAAATGTTCCATTTGTCCACACAAATCTCTTGAGGTTACCTGTAGAGCGCTGGACTGATCACTTAGGTTATTTAAAGAACTGGGAGAAAATGTCTTTAGCAAAATTTTGCGGCTTATTTGACAGTCATTCGCGTTTCAAAAACGTGAATTTGTTGCAGAACCTTGCTGGTTTGCTTTGTCAGCATTAGACGTTAGTCCATAGGAGAAAATTAAAACAAAAAAAAAAAAATGCTGCTTTAGGGTTTCTGACCATGCCAGATGCTCAACACCTTCCACCTCATATGCTTTTAAAACAAGGGAAGAGCTTTTCGATAGCTTTCCAAATTCATAGATCGTGCTACATGTTGCAGAAACAAAGCTCCTCTTAACGGTTTCTCTCAACAATGATCGATAATTAGAGGCACTTGAAGATTATCTATAGAACAGTGTCCTCTGGTGGACATGAGGAGTAGAGAAAGCAGGAAGCACCGGTGGAAGTTTGCAAGATCGAGATTCTTTGTCGCACACACAGTTAAACAAGCACAAGAAGTGAAATGTGTCCCTGAAATATCAGAATCAGAAAACTTTATTGATGTCGGGGGAAATTTCTTATGTATCGACTGCGAAGCCACAAGAACAATATCTAAAATCTAAATACATCAAATAAAATAATCTGTAGGGAAAAACAATATATAATGCACCATGCTATATACAGAAATGCTGAATATGAATCCTATAGATAAGTAACTTACAGTTAAGTGAGTACTTAGGAGTATGTTATTGCACTTAGTGCAGCTCAATAGTAGCTCAATAGTATATAAGTAATACTGTAAGTCGTGATATTGCACATGTAAGACTATCGCACATCAGATATTCGGCACCTGTTTAGAAAAACGTCACATGATACAGCTGATTAGAGCATTGCACAATATTGCACATGGTAGACTGTTGCACAACATAACATTAAATAATGCACAAAGTCCTACACATGATGATGATGATGTTATTTAATCCTTGAGACTGTGCAATATAGTTAAATTAGATTAAAGAGAAAATAAAAGGCTAAAACTAAGTAATAAAATAAATGGAAAAGAATTTTCAAATAAACATGAAAGGAGATCTGAAGTGTGCAGATGTGATGGAATAGGGTCTGTACTGTAAAGTGCAGTGTGCTTGTTGCTGGTGATGTCTTCATACTTAAATAAAAGAAGCCAGCAGAGATACTGTATCTTAAACAACGAAACACAATTTGCCTAAATGTGCTTAACCCTGCCTTAATTTACACCTGAACATACACCCCCCCCTTCGTTTGAATTAAGTGGCCATTAATTTATGAACAGAGGCATTTTTTTTTCCTTAAAAGTGGATTTAAGGCATGAGTGTGAAACCCCTTAATCTTAAACATTCAGAAGGTTCTATTATTTAAGGGGCAAATATGAAAAAGTAAGGAGGAAATTCAGTAGTTTTATCCCTTAATCAGCTTTCATCTGTGCACTTTTCTCCTATAATTTTCCTGGAAATTAAGGTCTAAATTAAGGTAATTTTAAGGGGTAAAATTAAGGGGTTTGGTTTCATAGTGTTAGTGAGGCAGAGTTCAGTTTGTGATTTAGTGAACAGTTAAAAGTTGTGTGTTGTGTTCTGATTAAGAGTCTTACGGCATAGAAGCTCATAATACTCCTATAATACTCTCGGATCATATGCAGCAAATATTTCTTTAAAAAGCAAGTTAAAGATGTTGGAGCACTAATTGTTTTAAACATACAGAGGATGTTGCATGTTATAATATGCTTGGCATATTATAGAGTCAATATAACTATAAGGCTGGATTAAATAATAATCCACGTAACCGTACATGTATTCGTACCGAACCGTCACGGTACATGGGTCACGGTTCGGCACATGATGTCTTTCGGAGAATACACTGTAGGATGGCGAAGACGTGACTGAAGTAATACGGAATCACAGAGGGACCAAAAAGCGCAAGTAAATCATAAACCTGGGTCGTAGTGTGGTGTAATAGTGCCACCTACTGGCGTAACACTTACACATACATGAAAATATAACACAGTAACTGCCCCCTCCAGTCACTGAAAGGCCTTTACACATCCCTCTGAGGGAATCATCAGAGACAGTACCCATCCTGCTCATGGCCTGTTCAACCTTCTGCCCTCTGAAAGGCGCTGCAGGTCTATCAGAACCAGGACCAACAGGCTCAGAGACAGAGTTTTCTCACAAGCCATCACTGCACTAAATACACACAAACTCATATCATCACCACTCACAGACAACATGCAATAACAGCTGTAGTTTTCCACCAATCCCAGGGCAATATGCAATAATCTTACCACTGTCTACAATATATATATATATATATACACACACACACATATATATATATATATATGTCTGTGTGTGTGTGTGTGTGTGTGTGTGTGTGTACGTAAGTGGTGAATGGGTTAAACAACTTGTTTGTTTATTATCTGTACTATGTTTACTATGTAAGCCAGCTAGAAGACAGAGCTTACCAGCATTCTTAGCTTAATGGGTTATAATATCAGTATATTAAAGCTTATGTTTTGGTGTATTTACTAGGATCTATTACAGTAACCCCCCCTGCTTTACGCCGGTGTTTAGTTCCAAGAGTACCTGCGTATAGTGAAAAACTGCATTGATGTGATTTGGTAAAAAAAAAAAGCCTAAAGTGTCTATTTTTATAGTGTAAACTTAATATGCCCCAAATAAGCGTAATTTCATTTTAAACTCAGTGTTGTGCACTACCCTTCTAAAGTTAAACCCGTATTAGCCTCTTTTAATGTAATTTACAGTAATAAAAATGCAGGGGTTTAAAAAGGACAAAACAAAAAACAAGAGAAACACTGAGACGCTCCACGGGGGAGATTCTGGTCTGGAGCTGCCACAGAGGCTGCAAACGGCAGCAGCAAGGAAAAATAATTGATCAGAAACAGAAAACTTTATTGATCCCGAAAAAATGTTAGCAGCATGCAGCGAGCTAAAACAAAGACACATACACAAAAGAAAGGTTGAAATAACTCTCTCTACCCACATGTTTAGCCAGGGCCCAGCTTACTAATACTAAATAAACTACATAATGTTGGTTTGGCTACTTTCAAACCTCCCGCCTCTAAGTTCAGCTGTACTGTGCTTTACTATTTCAAGACGCACTTTCTATATTTCTATATTTATACAGTTATATTTTATATGGTAATGTAGCTGAATTTGCCTTCATATTTGTTACAAAAGTAGCAATTTATATTTTTCTTGATAATTTAGCTCTAAAATGCTAAAAAATAGCATATATAGAGTACTGTGCAAAAGTCACCTATACAAATTGTTTAAAGACATTTTTCAGTGTGTGATAATTTGTGTTTCTGCTACCAAAGTTAACATCCGAAAAACATTTTTTGCAAATAAACAGCAAAGCAATAAAATGTATCAAGATTTGTTTTGTTTGTAAAAAAGTAGCTGTAATTGTGTGATCTGTGGAGGAGAACACAGGTTCAGATTCAGATTTCTCCTTGGTTTTGTAAGATTTTTGCACAGTACTGTGTTTATTGCCAAAAAAAAAAGCAAGTTTCCTGCAGTTTCCTGCAGTTTTTGCAGTTTCCTCTTTATTGTGGGGATTTCTGAGTTCCGTATCAGTTCGGGTCTCAGAAAAGATCTGCATTAGACTGAATCCGTGACTGCTGATCTGCGTAAAACTAGGGGATTACTGCATACTTAGTTTTGATGAGGTTTGGTTACATGATTATATACAAAAACACATTAAAAAGAGTTACACAATTGGACAGAACTCAATAACACGTGAGATCGATCTTTATCACTGTGTGATAAAGTGATCACCTTTGGCAGACATGCAGCTCTAGGGGTTTATTGCACTTTATGTAACCTGAGTAATAGGATATATTGCTGCTGAGTATAATTTCCTCTGTCTGACTCATGAAAGACAGTTTGCCATCGATGTTCAGGGTTCATTGGATTGTTGACTGAATGCAGTTAACAAGGCCTAGGACACGAAGATCCACCATTCATATTTAGCTTTGCTAAATATATGTATTATATAAGTATTTAATATAGAGTTGCGTAGTAAAAGAAAATAGATGATAGATGTGCGTGGGGAGTGAAT
>JBBPDC010006743.1:119-13763 GCA_037974485.1 Hemigrammopetersius urotaenia | reverse complement strand
TAATGTATTAAACTGAGTTCAGAATGAAATTAAAGTGATCTGGGAGAACATTTGGAGGCATATTTATGGTTTACACACAAACAGGCATTGGGATCATTTTGGGGGGGGGCTTCAGACCTTCGGCAGAATTCAAATGAGCCATTTTAATTTAGATTAATTCCAAGATTACAATTAGATTAATCTAGATTAAAAAAATTAATCTATGCCCACCTCTAATAATAATATTCCGTTATTTTCTTTTCTTTTTGATACTGATTGTGGATCCGGCCCCAGGTCTGCCACCCATGTGTGGTTTTCCTCGAAGCCGACCCAGACCCTTGTGATACCATCTGAGAAGTAAAATAGTCAAATCAAGAGTGACGCTTTATCAGATCTGCAATAAATAACTTTCATTTTTGCATGGAGGCAATATCAACATCTCATTACACAGTGCAACGGGGCAGCAGAACCACAAATGGAAGAAACAATAAAGAGATCTTTTTCTGTTTTTTTTCTTTTTTCAAACCATAATACAGGAACACACATCCACTTCGTACCAAAATATACAGCAATAACAAATATCGGATTCGCAGAAGGAAGCCAATCTCAACATGTTCCTGAACAAATACCGAACAAACTTGCTGCGGCAGGAAAGATATCTCACAAGTACAACACCGCGCCGTATCTTCGAGACAAAATAAACAACTAGTAGCTGAACTTTCAAAGCAACAGTGGCAGCATTTGTTTGATTTTTTTTTAGAATAGGTCTGTAATAAAATATCTCTGTTAATTAGTTCATCCTTGTTTTATCCTGTTCTTTCTAAAGCATGTTCTAGTGCTCTTATCTCGATCGAGGTACGGTGACCGTTAAAACAGAAATATAGAGCTGTATCAATCTAAAAAGAGGTCATTAGAAAGGCGCTATCGCCACTTTAGCTCTTGTTTATGTGGTGGGTCTACAGAACGCCACCCCAGCTGTATTGGATTACCCACAGAAAACCTGAAGTTAGGAAACACCTGCAAAAAATACTCGTTTTTCAATTCTCCACTCTACTGAAGTCAGATAGCATCTATTTTTGAGGGCTGGAGACTTTGGCTTGCTTTGTAAACCGAAGAAAGTCTGGGACAGGGTTTTATCCGTCTTTCTGCTACATTGGAGAGTTGTACTGTGTCTCATTGTGGTCACTGCACATGCAAACAGTTAGCGACACGTTTTTACCCTGCGGCTCCACATGCTACACGGTCCACAAAAAAACGCCACATCGACAGGAGCGTTCACACCACACACCAACCGAAGGCCCAGAAAAAGCTCTGTATGTACACCTACGCAAAGGAGATCACTGCACAATGAGTGGATGTCGAGTGGCAGTCTGCAGGTAATTTCTGGATCAAGCTCTTTTACTCTGTACTCCCTTTAACTCTGTATGTGGGTCCACAGTTCACTAAACTCTAGGTATAGGTGTCTTGGGTCTTGTTCACTTGGTATTAAAATTCATCTTGAGTGATCTGACCACAAGTGGACAGCAAGAAATATGGCTGTTTAGAAATGGCATTCAAATGTGTTTTCTATGGAAATGGAGTCTGTAACAAGCCTTTGGGTAGCAAGTCGGAGTCTCAGGAGAGTGAGTCTGAGTCAAGTCTCAAGTTTCTGGAATGCAAATCTCAGTTGAGTGTCTGAGGTGCAAGTCTGAGTCAAGTTTTTCTTGTGCAAGTCTGAGTCTAGAGTGCAAGTGCAAGGTGAGTTTTGATGAGTCTTGAGTCTCTGACATGCAAGCCTGAGTCAAATCTTAGTGGTGTGAGCCAGAGTCAAGTTTCAAGTCTCTGGGGGATGAGTCTGAGTCAGGTTTTGAGTCAATTGAACTTTCCTTTATTCAGGAATTACAAGAGTCTTTGTTCTATTGTTCAATTACACGATTTCATGACTGGAAGAGGGGAACTGTGCACATTTACTGCATCTGTCTCTCACTGCATTTATTAAAAGCCAGACAAAATGCAGCAAGTCATCTGTTTAGATCACCTGGTCCATGAACAAAATGCATGTCCACTGGATCACTCAAGACATATCTAAGTGCAAAAAGTGAATGAGGTGTAATTTGGATGAATTTATATGTAGAAGCTCTCCTTCGTTTCAACTAAAAATCTATTAAATTCACTTAAACCTTTACACCTAGTCCAACCATAACCTTAACCTCCACCCAAGTCCTAAACCTAATCCTGCCTCTGAACCTATTCCTAAATCTGACTCTAACTGTTTGATTATCTATTGTAATACGTAACCATTACTATAATGTAAGATGACAACTAAACAATATGGAGTTTAAGGGGTTAAGAAACTGACATTCACCCAAGAGATTCAATGGTGTGAGGGAAAGGCCTAAAACGTCCTGTGAGTCCTGTGCAGTTCTTTTTTTAACAGTTAAGGCCTCCTATGGTACTAGTGTATTTCTATTATGCTAACAGAATAATTTAGCAAAAAAAAATACATTTACACACATTCTCCCCAGATTTAGCGGATTGGCCAAAAAGCGTCCACATCTTTAGTTTCAGCACTGGAGGTTATAAGTCTAATGTAGCTAACAAGTAATGGGAACAATTAGCTTCATGCTTAAATCGTCACACATGCCCTTTGTTGTAGACAACAGTGTGTCACGCTCTGAGAGCGTGTAATGATTTATCATTATTAAGCCATTAGCAATGCTTATCTGCAGGGGGTAAGCTTTCATTACTTGTTAGTCACTTTAGCACAGAGCCTGTCCAAACCAAACTCCAGGCACCAACCCTTGGCTGATTGATATTTGTGGGAATTAGCGTTTCTAATTGCTATATAATGAAAAACCATCCCACCCTTCCCTCAAGGAATGTGATGGTGTTCAGTGATCCCTAATAGACTTGCTTATGTGGTTTCTCACACTGACTGACTGTTACATACAAAAAAGAAGCCAGTAAGATGATTTAGTCATGAGGCTAAATGGTTTCTTTGTTAGCCTTGTAGCTAGTAAAGCAAATTTCAGACACCAAACATGTCCTGGCTGAGCTTATGGGGTAAAACTGGGTAAATGTTTTTTTTTCTCAAACTATTCCTTTAAAATGAATTTGGGGCCTAGCTTCAGTTGCTTAGCCGCCTAGAAAGAACTATACCATGTGGCACAGGACTCTCTGAATCACACTTTTCTGTCTGTTCCATCTCATTGAAGGGTCCCTGAACAGCCAATAGACACAAACCATACTGTTGTTCACATGCAGAGCTGCCTGCTGGCAAGGATGGAGTGGAGTCACGTATGCAGAGCGAGCGGTGGGAATGGCGATGGACTTACTAACAGGCACGAAAGATGAAACGAAAGAGAAACTTCACCTAAAACCCAGAAGTGCTGGTATCATGCCTTTTCGTCTCACGAAAAGAAAAAAGAAAAACAATCCCAGAAAGACACAGACGTAACATAGACAAGCATGAGTGTCATGATGATCAGAGATAAAGCACACACTGACGGATGAAGGCACTATCGCAAGCAAAGTCCGATCACCACTTGTAGCCACCTCTTGGGCTAGACGTTGGAGCGGATGTGGAGGAGGAGTTAGACATGGTGATGCTTTTGTCTACAGTCTGGAGAGGTCTTTGGGAAACCTCATGGAAAAAAACAGTCAGCAGCACAAATCAGCATGGGGTGGAGCTACGGCTTGTGTTTCACCTTGTGTAGCATTTTTATGGCTATAGCATTTGGTTTTTTCATAGAGAAATGTTAAAATGACAGTTAGGTGCAGCCATACCTCAAATGTAGTCAATCAGCTATGAGGCTAATAAAGCTTACATATACCAATTAGCATGGTGTTTACTGCATTACTAAATTCTCAGACTCCTGCCACAGTTGTATCATTTTAAATAGACTTGCTAACAAACTGTTGTCTACAAACATGAGTGCAAAATTCAAGCTATGCTAACCGAACAGTCCATTACTTGTTAGCTACATTAGCCTCATAGTTCCAGAAGCAGTCTTCATACACCAAACATGTTTCAGGTGATCAACTACATTTGGGGTAAAGGAGGGGGTAAACTTTGTTAATTAGATTTTCCGCAGAACTGCCACTTTAAAATGACACAGATCAAAAGGACAGTAATAGCAACTTATCTGGCAAACTATTAGCACAGTGGCACATTACGACCTGCTAACAGGAAGATCTCTGTCCTCCACTGCCAGACTGCTTCCTGCAGGCCATCTGTGGCTCATTTCAGGAAGTGCTGTGAGGCTGCGATAGTTAACAGTGTTATCGCTGACGTCTTCAGCGTGTGATAAATAACGTGCTAATTACTGCAGTGATGGGCAATGTTTTGTTTAAGTGCTCAGTAAATCTGTAGAGTTCAATTTGGTGGATCGAACCTAAAGGAAAGGCAGATGTGGACAAAAAAAGGACACCTCTGTCTTTGGAGATATGTGAACAGAAGCAATGTCACCTTATGTGCAAAGAATATGCAGGTTGAAGGAGAATTTCTTTGGGGATCGATTACCCCAGTCAATTAAAGAAAACAAATCAAAACAGAAGTAAAATAATGTACAATTTCACTGTAGAGAGGTAACCATCTAGCCCAAGGGTTTCTGCAGGTTTCTGTGGACACATGAGTACATTCAGAATTACATTCTCATTCCAGTGGATCATCCAAATCGTCGTCCACCACCAGCGCCTCGAAGCCGGGGGCAGATTTCCCGCCTTTGCTTTTGGCTCTGCTGTGGGATGAGGAGGTCCTGTGGTTGTCTAGACTGTCAAGGCCGTCCGCCGGAGCCTCCACTGGATCCCCGTTCCCTCTTGGTGGCTGGTGCTTTGTGCCCTGGCTCTGAGGTCTCCAGTTTCCACTTGAGGGGTAAAGGTCGTCGTCCACAGCGAAGTTGTCATCCACTCCCACGTCGTAGCGTTGGTATGTGCTAGCATGGACTTCCTCCTCCAGTGCTGTGATTTCTAGAGTGCTGTTCCACATACCGTAGCCAAAGTAGATCAATACGCCTGCAAACACACACACACACACACACACACACACACACGCACAGTGTGTATATACACATATATACATCATCTACAGCCCAGTATGAATCAGAATGACATTAATACTGTCATAGATAATAGATGGAAATAGATTTTTATCCAGTATGAATCTGGAGTGTATGTATTTTTTTACAACTTGACAGTAATGACCATGGAGTGATTTTTATCCAGTATGAATTTACCATGTGCTCTGAATGAGTACAATCAAATGAATAAAATGCTGCTTACCCACAAAACACCAGACGGCAAAGCGGATCCAAGTGATACTGGACAGCTTGAGCATGAGGTACACGTTGACCAGCATGGCAGAGGCAGGAACAAAGGGCACACAGGGTGCCATGTATGGCAGGCGCTTGGGGTTTTCCGGCTGCTGGATGATGATGAAGATCAGCAGAGTAATGATCAGCACAAGCAACACTAGCAGCAGAATAGCCCACCAGCGACCCTCCGCAATGCAACTAGCGCCGAATATGATGAGTGAGCAGAAGCCAAAGATAAGGAAGAAGAGTAGGAGTACACAGCGGGTGACTGTTCGGCCAGTAGATGCCGTTGGTCTGTCCATTTTGCTTGGCAAACCCAGACGGATCCGCATGGTGTAGTAGCGGGGTCCCATTAGCTTCTTTAGCTTCTGAAGGTAGACACTTTCTGTCTCATCTGACTCGATGCCTGAGGACATATCCACTGTGCCATAGTTCGGATGGCTGGCTGTATAGCTGGATTTATCAGACTTGCCAATCAGCATTTCATTATCGCCTAGGGATGGTAGATTTTTTGCTCCACAAGTGTTGGTTGGAATACCTCCATACTCTTCTCCTTCACTAATGGGAGAACATGCATCCTTTTCGCATTCGGCCAGCACCCCCTCGCCCTTCCTCTTGGTGTTCTCCTCAGACAGGAAGTTGACAAAGCCGTGGATGTCGCTCTCAGGTTGGTAGCGAAGCAGCAGCACACACACAGACACCAAAGTGTAGGCCAGCAGGGTGCCAATGGACATCATCTCGATCAGGTCACGCAGACTCACCAGCAGGGCCAGCAGGGCAGCCAGGAAACCAGACACGATGCAGGCCACGACTGGAGTCTCCGTATACGTGCTCACATGGGCCAGAAACCTGCAGAACAACAGACAAACATCTAAAAATGGACCTTAAATCTGTTTATTATAACCTTAAATCTGATATTATAACTGGCTAAAATCAGTTCACACTCTTATGTACCAAATCATATACCACGTATAGATCAACCACAACATTAAAAAAACATTGAATAGCATTGGATCACCTCGCTACAATGGCACCTGTCAAGGGATGGGATGTATTAGGCAACAACTGAACCGTCAAATCTTGAAGTTGATGTGTTGGAAGCTGGAAAACTGGGCAAGAGTTGCTATCTGAGTAACTCTGACGAGTGCAAGATCAAGATGGCTAAATGAATGGGTCAAATGATCTCCAAAATGGCACATCTTGTAGGTGGGCTCCTGGTCCAAAAGTGGTCCAAGGAAAGAAAATCAGCAACAGGCTTAAGGGCATCCAAGGCTTATTGATGCACACAGGGAGTGAAGGCTAGCCTAGCACACCAAAAAGCTTCTGTGGCACAAAATGCTGCAAATGTTAATGTTGTTTATGATAGAAGATGGCAGAACACTCAGCCGGCTGCATGTGGGGCAGCAAAGCCACAGACCGCTCAGAGTGCCCATGCTGATCCTGTCCACTGGCAAAAGCATCTGCAGTGGGCACAGGAGCATTGGATGATGCTGGTCTGATCTAATAAAGCACATTTTCTTTTACATCATGTGAACGGCCAGGTGCATATACGTCTTACCTGGGGAAGAACCTAATACGTACTGTCCCTTTATTTTGTTCACCTAAATATGTGTCGCCACAGTGTATCTCCATTAGAACTGCTGTATATTATAAACTCTGTGCACATGCACAAGGACATAGTCAGGGTCACTGCTGTGCTGAGGATGATCCACCACCCAAATGGTCCCATGGGGTCCATATCATTGAGTAAAGAGGTTCTAATAGAGGTTCTAATAGAGGATGAGAAAGTCTCTCTACAAAATGTGTTCAGACACAAGGTAGATGCACATCCTGAAGGGGCTTATCGGTTTATAGGCCTCTGACAGACGTTTACCGGAAGAGTAGACCATCTCCAGCCATGGCGTAGATGACCCTGGGCATGGGGAAGAGAGACCCCAACAGACTGACAGTCAGTCCAGCGATGGACCCGATGGCCACGATGTATTTGGCGGCCTGGAAGCCGTGCAGAGAAAACATCTCCATCAGGGGAGCGTCAGCGTCAATTTCCGTGTACGGCACCATCAGGGTGAGGATTACGCTCACCTACAGAAAAGAAGAGAGAGAGAGAGAGACACACAGAGAGAGAGAGAGAGAGTTTCATCAAATGATGTACTGGGGTTGGCTACTTTTATTTTTGGTTTATAAAAATAACCAAACATATTTTAACGCAATTCACATTGTGATAAATTATCATTTAGCATACGTGATTATTTTTATTAGTATTAGTAGTAGTTGTAGTAATATTAGACAGTAGACAGAAAATGGAGTCTTTGTAGAAGAGCATACCCACTGCATTTCTAACAAAAAGTTGTGTCTTTTCTTTTTGGTGTGAAATGACCCAAAAACAAACAAAAAGTGAATGAAGATCTTCTCTCAAGTGGTCCTCTCTTGACTCAGCTGTTCATTTTCAGTGGAACACTTTGTATGGCAGATCCTGGGGGCCTGGTTGTGGTCACTGATTGTGACATTTGCTATGTTTAAATAGCCTTAAACACATGCAGCTCACTTGGAAATGCTAGGCTGCATCAGGAGACAGATTGTGACACACAGAACAAACATTCTCCTCAGACCAGACAACTGTGGTGTAAACCATCCACAGCTAACAGCCTCATAAACACGACCTCAGCACTGCCTCGGCCGGACCAATTAACGTGTAAAATTAGCCTGAGCCATGCTAAAATAACCACAGAGTCACGCAGGCAGCTAATTAGCAGGTTAGCTAACTGCCAGACAGGTGCAAACACAAGGAGACACTTCAGATTAGGTTTATTCGGGCTTGAGCGAATGCAGGTGTGAGGAATGTGGGAGGACACGAGATGAAAAGGAATACAGAGTGAAACACTCAAAAAAGATCAGAGCGAGGAGGTGATTTAGAGCTATCTGGAAAGTCGGCTAGCGGATAAGTAGAAAACCTTCCACATACACTAGGACCCAAACGCCTTAATTTTACCATTTAAAATTCACTTTTGACCTTAATTTCCTATACAGGAAAAAGTGCACACATTAAGGCTGATTAAGGCGTAAAACTATGGCCGTTTTCAAATTTGCCCCTTAAATAATAGGTCCTCCTGGATTAACACCTTAAATTTAAGATTAAGGGGTTTCATATTCATGCCTTTAATCTCATTTTAAGGTAAAATTAAGTGGTTGGTTTCACAATATAATGGCCACTTAATACAAATTAAGGGATTTGGTGTATTTTCAGGGGTACATTCAGGTAGGGTTAAGCACATTTGAAGTACATTGTGTTTCGTAGCCATAAACACCATTACATCCTGCTTCATGGCACTAATTGTACACACTTCTGGAGGCCATTAAGGGAAATGAAGAGTGGGTAGGTGTCTGTAATAAAACGGATAAGTCTGCAGTCTCATGTTCTTTATACTGATATAGCGTTTGAGGTGTCAAAGTACATCAGTGCACACTGTCCTTCATGTTCTTATTTAAAATGTAATCTACTGTGTCCTGTGACTGAGTACATACTGTTTTTATTGTTATAAACTATGCCACCTGTCCTCCAGACTTGCTGCACCCTGCTCTGTTTTTGCATCATCAGGTTGCCATGGTGACCGGCCGCAGTCTGCCAGGCCGGCAGGGTGGTGAGGCTGGTACAGCTTATAAAGATTTCAGAGATGCTGTGTGAACACAGTGATGGATGATGTCGCCCAGTGAAGCCAGACAGAAAGCATTGATTTAAAGGCGAATTAGGAGCAGGCGTTCCGTTCTCAGGCAGTAGCTCAGCTTCACTTCGCTTATCCTTTCTTCTAGAAAACACCCAAAAAGAAGCGGTATATTGCACAGAGATGGGATTTTCATGGATTCATGCTAAACGTAGAGAAACATGATGTGATTTACACTGGCAGTGAAGTAGAGAGCAGAAAATATGAAAAGTCTGTTTTAGCAATTTCAACATTAAACTATCCCAGTCAATTCGCAACAACAGCAGATTGTATAACATTACTCATTACTAAAGCTGCCAATGGAAATTAACCATTCACTGATAAGGATTTCATTATAGGGGGCCCCCACAGGCTACAACTAAAAACACTGCCCTCACTGAAGTGACAGTGATGGAGGCACAGCGACCATTCTTAGAAATGCCCTCCGGTATTAATCATATAATGAAATCACGTAATCATTAATCCTTAGAACACTAGCAGCACAGATCCGTGACAGAGGTGCAACAAATGTTAAAACATCATTATACAGTAAAACAGCTCCTTATATGCTAGTTTCACTAGTTTCACTATTGAGGTGTCAGACGTCATGCTGAGCTTTGTTTGGTGTTCCTATGTTACATAGAATCACAGAAACAAACAGAAAAAAACAGCAGATCTTTGAATTTTGAGGATAGTCTCCGCCCACAGGTGGGTGGGGAAAACCCACAGAGGGAGGGGGTCCCGAGAGCGGCCAAGCGGCAGTGCGCCAAGAGAAAGAATAGCAAACAGTGCGAGTGTAGGAGAACAAATATCGGTTTTCAACTGTTTTACACTGTTTATATTTACTGAAATCAGAGAATCTGAGTTCTGAGGGCTAACATCAGTCCAGGTACAAACAACACCTCTTTTTCACTGATCACTATCTATAGACCACCAGGGTCTTACGCACAGTTCAAACAAAGAGTTGATGGCTTCCTAGCAATCCTGGTAACACATTGTGATAAGTAACTGTTGGAGCCTTAAATGTTTTTTTAATAAAGAACACACTGAAATCTGCATCTGAATCAGTCCAAGATTCTGTTGGTTTTACCTCAAATATAATGGGGCTCACACATTACTGCAGTCACACCCTTGATTTAATCTTGACCCTCAGTGTTAATATAGATAACAAAGCTTTTGTTTCTCAGTCCATCACCTAAAAAATGAGCCTTATCTTGACCATGGTATATGTACATCCCTAATTTTTTAGTTGGGCGTATTGGTTTTGTTGAGAACCTCCCAGATTTATCAACCAACTGTTCCAACAGTTTTCAGTGCTTAGACAGCACCTTTTGTTCTACATTAGATTAAATGGCTACTTTACGAATTAGACAGAAAAAAAGATTTCTCTATAAAACAATCAAACATGCATATTAAAGCAAAACGTATGAAAATAAAAACATAAAATGGCAACTGACCAAGCTGGAATCATTCACTCGGCCTGAAAGGACAACCTTAGACACAACAGAGCTCTTACTTCCCATCTTTCCTCTCTAATTAGATCGAACATGATTACAATTACAGTTGAGCACAATTTCTACACTTTTCAAGAAGCAGGGAGGTACCAAACCTCAGATACCTGCTGTGGTAGCGATTTCATGGACTTCTTCGATGATAAAATCAAGGCCCTTGCACAAGGCATTCAACCCACACTTATGACCCAACGGCATCTGCAGTCTGAAACAGCCGCTGCAGAAACAGATCAAAACGTAGGTACAGCAGACAGGCTGGCGTCTATTAACCCAGTTCAACAACAGGAATCTCCTCATCTTCAACCTGCCCGCTCAATTCAGTTCCCTCTAGCTTAAAGAAGTCTTCCCAGTAACAATCTGCCCTTTTCAGCAATAATAAATCCACTCTTAGACTCGGTTTTGTACCAAAAGTATTTAAACTAGCAATTATTAAGCCTCTGATCAAGAAACCAAAATCTCACTCCAAACTACCGACCTATTTCTAATCTACCATTTATATCTAAGATCTTAGAGAAAGTCGTGACTCAACAACAGGTTTATATTTGCATAAAAATCACATGAACAAAAAAAATTCAGTCGGAATTTTGGCCAAATCGCAGCACTGTAACAGTCCTAGTAAACATACTACTGTTACCGTCCATTGATAAAGGTTATATACCTTTACAGGTTTTACAGGTTTCGTCTATGGTGCATCACCATTGACTACTTCCTTCTAATAGACTGACCTGCTAGGGGTCACAGTAATAGCCCTTTGCTAGATAATGAGATTAGAAATAACTTTCTTTATTCTTTTCTACTCATACCTGACAAACCATTAAGATATGGCCAAAAGCTTGAGGGGCAGAAGCAGTAAGTGTTTGTTACTCACAGAGACGTATGCAGTCAAGCAGGTGACCAGTGATGCGGTGATGGCATATGGGATGGAGGTGTTGGGACTTTTGGCCTCCTCTCCTGTCGTGGCGATAATGTCAAACCCAATAAAGGCGTAAAAGCAGGTAGCAGCACCCTGCATCACCTGTAGGGCACAAATAAATTACAGTTATGTTAAATTACAGTAATTCTACAGATCAATTCAATTATTTAACCACTTTTTTATTATTACTCTAATTATTCTGGACATAAAATTTGCTCATCCATCCATGCTCATCCAATCGGACTGAAAGCTCATATAATAATGAAACCTTTCTATTAATAATTAAATACTGATTGTTTTACCCCAGACCAGCCGAACGGCAGGAATCGTCCCTCATCCCAGTTTGTTCCGCTCACAAAGAAGAGTCCCGCGATCATCATGAAGACCCACACCATCAGGTTGATGACGTTCAGGACGTTGTTGAAGCCCACCGAGTTCTTCACCCCCAGAGCCACAATCACCGTGACCAGGATGGCGATGATCAGGGCCAGGAGGTCTGGGTACGACTGCTCACCTTTACCTGGGGTGAGAGGATAGGTGTGACTGTTAATGGACAGTTAACTAGAGCTGCTTTCACACATGAACTCTAGAGAATGTCGCGAGAATCAAGTCCATGTGCTGTTGCTGTTCAGCCGTTTCTGAAGCTGTTTTTGTTCCCGTTGTTGTGGACTAGAGACTGTGATACGCTCAACCTGACAAATGACAATCAAGTTTGAGGCTCTGAGCTCCCAGTTTTACTGTCGCACTCGCAAGCTTGTTATTTCTTCACATTAACATTTTATTGTAAAAGTTGTAAAAAGCATTTTTCTTACGGTGTGATCATTTAATGCACTCTCATGTGTGATTTTCCACCATCCCTGCTCTTTTAGCTTCAGCAGCTGTGTGAAAACCACTGCAGTGTTGTGAGGCAAGACATTTAGAGCCTAAACTAAACCAGCTATAATTTATTTATTTATTTGTCACAACGACAATTACCATCAGAACCTCATAATACTATTTTTTTCATTTGATTTTTATTAGTCATTTGAAAGCTCCAGGTGATCTTTACACTTTGTGAGCATTTCATGACGAATGGGCCATTACTAGCGATATAATCTTGTTATATAAATGTGCATTAAAAATTCATTTTCCAGAAAAAAGTTACAAAATCAGACAAATTGACGGCAGCATTAGACATTCCACTGTTTGGCAACCATATTTCATAGCAGTGCCACAAATGAAAAAATAATGGTCTGTCTTTAGTTTAAGGGTCCTTTATTTCATTAAACATCAGTGAATTCTGTCATAAACTTCTCATCAATACTCAAAGCAGTGCTTTATACATGTGCCATTCATTGCATATGCTTGTGTTATGACATCCCTTTGTAAGTAATCTTACTTAGTACATTTTGTAATGAGAACATAGTGTAGTAAAGCAGGCATAACCCCAGACGTCGCAGGGCGCTCCTGCAGTTTGTGGCCGCTCTGTTTCACTCTCCTGTCTGTTCGTCACAGCTCTGACAGTATGTGCCTCAGGCTCTGGGCGAACGACGTCAGAGAGGAAAAATCCTCACGTAACCTCCCACATCTGTCACCAGACACACCACGTGATTCTAAAAATACCCAGCATACCCCCGGCCTGTGCCCAGGGTGAAAACGAATAGAAGACGTGGAGGAGTGATGCACTGGAAGAGTGGAGGAGTTAGAGCTGCAGGTACTTTCAGTGCTCCATGTGCCAAACAGCTCAGCCTGTGGACCGTCAGTGTGAGGTTCATATTTTATGCTCTTGTGTCAGATTCACAGCATGCATGAGGCTAGCCAGAGTTTAACTGCTTGAGTCGAACGCAAACAGCAATCCAGCAGAAACTCTGTTCATGCTGCTTCAGAGTGTTTCTAACACACAGAACAACTCAGCCAACTCTCCTTACACAATCTCTTTACATACATTCATATACTCATACATACACACATACATACATATACTCATACATACACACATACATTAATATACTCATACATACACAAATACATACATATACTCATACATACACACATACATACATATACTCATACATACACACATATGTACATATACTCATACATACACACATACATACATATACTCATACATACACACATACATACATATACTCATACATACACACATACGTACATATACTCATACATACACACACATACATATACTCATACATACACACATACATACATATACTCATACATACACACATACATACATATACTCATACATACAC
>JBBPDC010006733.1:0-13763 GCA_037974485.1 Hemigrammopetersius urotaenia | reverse complement strand
TGCAAATGTTTAATAAAAAGCTTTGTTTTTTGAGCGAAGGAAGACTCTGTCTTGTTGATTCTCTCACCGCCGCGACAATTCTTTATAGGCCTCAGAATTCAACACCCATTTATTCAATACATCCCACTGATCAATTTTTACACAAATAAAGTTTAATCATTTTATCAGTTTAGCTTCGTCATTCTTTGTTTCTACCTATAACACTTATTCACCTAATTTGCTTATTCCCACTTACGTGTTTCAACCCAATAATTACAGGTTTAGTTACCTTTTAATTATTATTCAGTGACACCTGCCTTTTAACCAATAAAAACTGCCCAGACTGTGTTATTTGCTTGACCCCAACCTTTAGGCAACTCCAGCCTGGACACCTGTATACCCAGTCTTTCTCAGTGAAGCATTGTTCCATCTTCACTTCCAATCTGGACACCTGCATGTCCAGGTCATCTCGCACAATAAGGTTTTCAATGTAGTTCATTTTATACAATAAGGTATTCAACATTCTCTTCTAACAGAAGCCTGTGGGGACTTTCCACCTTCCTTTCCAGGCCTCAGAGAAAAGGTTTACTGCATTTAAACTGTATTATACAGACAATGGTCAGACATGAGTTTAACTGTGGAGGATTTGTACGTATAATTATGCCAAATAAATAACCATTAATAAAATACCCCTTTGCTACTAATGCCAAATACTATAGATGCATTCAAAAACTCTGGTTACAATGGTTTTATTCAAATATCACATACTATGTGCTCTGAAAAGGGTACTATGCATTATGAGTAATACTAAAACAGGCACACTGCCCACCTGTAGTGGGTTCTTTAAAGAGCAATATGAAAACAAGGCACTCAAACAGCACACAGAAAGGTTTTAGGAGCATTAAATGCAGGCAGACACAACATGCAGAGAATCATGTGACAAATGCTATTGGTATGAGTTGTATTAAGGCAAGTGTGTGTCTGTGTGTGTGTTACCTAGAGGTGACACTGCATTAGGTACTCACTTATGGGAACCTTTTTTCTTCATCACTGGCCTGATCACAGACATATCAGCGTTTGCTGTAATGACACAAGGGCTGACATTAATAAATATTTTCAGGGATAGCTAACATATAAAATGTCCATTTTAATAGGGGTGCACGGTATAATACCAATCGTTATCGCAATATTGGTTATATATAAACACACACATACATTCTTCTTTACATAATGTTTTGAATATTATATTGTTATATTGCAGTTTTTACTCGATTGCGTCTACTTTCTTCTATTGTTCTGTCCATTTTACTCCTGTAACAATGCAAATTTCCCACCTGTGGGACTAAATAAAGGGTTTTCGTATTTTATCTTATGAATGTCAGGGTGGTCAATCACAGCTCCAGGTGAGTTACTGGGTGCTCTAATGAAATTGAGGTCTTCCGGTGATGAAATGAAAGTCAGATTATTTTAATTTTAAACTATTAAGTTTGCTGGCCAATTGTGCATGAATGGGCGGAATGAGGAGAAAAAACTATGATTAGAAAGCAGGCTGTTTTTGTAGCTTATTTTCCTTATATGGACAGCAAGGGGAGTAAACATACCATTTGCAACACTATTTACAGGCCTTTTACATTTACATTTGCGGCATTTAGCTGACGCTCTTATCCAGAGCGACGTACATCAGTGCTTAAGAAGTCCACAACTGTTTCTTACCTGAAAAACAGCTTAAATCCATTTCAACTATTTAACTAAGATACTACAGTCAGAGCATCTATACAACAACTGTCACATAATTTTTAATACCAGAAAAGTAATATGGGCCCTTTAATATCTTAAAATGTCTCACAATCACAATATGCAATACTAAAAATGCAATACTGATATTTTGTCCATATCTTGCAGCCCTATATTTTACCTACATAAAAATATTAACACCATAAGGCTTTTGGTGCAACACGATCCAAATCAGTCCTACTCACCTCCAGAGGCAATCCTCTCTTCCCAAAGAGCTGGTGAGGCAGTCTTCTCCTGCCTTAAAGTGCCTGTCAGAGTGCAGAAAACATAAGAATTTAATTGATTTTTAAATAAAATACTTTTCTAATACTACTTTTCAGCATAATGTTTGGTGCATTGTCATAGTAAACGAACCATTGTACAGTATACGGACAAAAATATTGGGACAAATTATTATTGAATTCAGGTGGGTCAAATCTTAATCCTTCAGCACCAAGACATTGTGGAAAACACCATGTTTCCAACTTTATGGACAGTTTGAGGGAAAAACCTTTTCTATTCCAGCATGACTGTGTCCCAGTGCACAAAATGAGCTCCATAAAGACATGCTGGAGGGGTTCCGTGTGGAAGATTTGACTGGCCCACACAGTCCTGACCTCAACCACATCCTGCACCTTTGGGATGAACTGGAACAGAGACTGTGAGCCAGACCTCATCCAGTCCTCAGTGCTGAACCTCATAAATGCTCTACAAAATGAATGGGCACAAATTCCCACAGCAACTCCAAAATATTGTAGAAAGCCTTCCAAGAAGAGGGGAAACTGTTACAACTTTAATATGGAATTGGTCCACCTTTGAAGTGTATGTATGTGAATGCAATGTCATTAGTCCCTGTTGGTGTAATGGTCGACGCTTTTGCCCATATAGTGTACAGAGTTCAGGTGTGTTGTGGAAAAAAAGAAAAAGTATATTCAAGGAACAAAAAAACGAGAAGATACACCCTTCTTCCTCCAGGGACTCCACTTTTCATGTCTGACTTTGTGCTTTTATGTATCAGTCCTGCATTAGACTCAGTGTAAAGAGTTGTTGTTTTTTTTAAGTTTATCCTTAAGGCACCACCACTTGTCCTACTTATCCCACTGTTTTATACTGGACAAAAACAAAAGCTGCAAATAGAGATTTACTTACAAAAGCTGAGGCTGACCAAGTTGGCAAAGTTTTCCCCTCACTTTTTCATTGCTAAACAAAAAGCAACATTTAACATGATATCTGTAGCAGTATCGGACAGAAATAACCACTTTAATGTGCAAAAAAACTGGAAAAAAATGCAGATTCCTCAGCCTCCACTCACAACAGAGAGCACGCTACACGGCTACTGAGCGTCGCGCATGCGCTTCAGGAGGCTCCCAGCCCCCTTCCAGAGAATAAAAGATCAACAGTACGCTACACTAAATGGACAAAAATATTGGGACGCTCCTGTTTTTTCAGGGTTTGGGCTAGGCCCCTTACTTCCTGTGAAGGGCAATCTTAATGTTTCATCACACCGAAACATTTTTCCAACTTTGTGGACACAGTTTGGGATGAAACATCTTTTCTATTTCAGCATGACTGTGCCCCAGTGCACAAAACATTTGAATCTGGATTTGAATGCAATGATAGTAAAGTCACTGTTGGTGTAATGGTCAGCCGTCCCAATACTTTTGTTCAAATAGTGTATACTGGTTACGTGATAGACAAACCAACTTGCGATTTTAATTGCAACCATTTTCTGGATATTTAAATTGTTGGAAACAAATTGACAACAAGCATAACGGACGTTTGAACATAATATTGAATTTGAACATAATATAAGGGTTAACAGCTTTCAAGGGAAGATGTTTGTGCTATGTGCTGATACAGATTTGGGAAAAAATATCTGTTAAAGGGCTTACAGGTTATTAGATCTAGAGAAATGAATCAAAGCATGCACTGGTCAGTCAGAGTGGCCTGGAAAAGCAAAGCAAACGCTTCATTAGCCTTGAATTCAAACCATTTACACCTGCGTATCTCATCTTAACAGCTCAGTAATACAAAACCATCCAACTTTGAGCTCTTTCACATCTGCAACACATCAGAAAAGTCACTGGCTTAAATGTTATCTGTGTCTGTTCCTTTTCTGTACATCTTCAGTCAGTGACATTTTTTCACAGTGAGAGACTGTGGACCAAAGAGAACCTTCTCAGTGGCTCAGAGATACAAAAACCATTAATTGTACAGAAACAAAAGCCTTTCAAATAACAAATAAAACTAATCAAACGAACAATGATATTACATGAAGATTGTAATAATAACTATGATTATATACAAAAAAAATAAGATTTTAGTGATTAAGTTTTTAGTGATTCGTCCAGTAAGACCGTCAGATGGCCAAAGCAGGTGTTTATTTAACATGGTCAGGGTAGTTTCTGGACTAAGCTTTTAACAGGTTGGTGAAGCTCATCATGCTGGTAGACAAGGTAAACCAGCAAACTTAAATGGTTATTGTGACGTGCAAGTACAAGCCAGCAGTACTATATGTAGCCAGTAGATGTCAGCATTTCTGCACCATGAAAATTTTTTTTCATTTATACTGAAATAATACATTTACTGCACTTATCAGACGCTTTTATCCAAAGCGACGTCCATTCCCGAACTACAGGGGACAGTCTCCCTGGAGCAACTTGGGGTTAAGGGTCTTGCTCAGGGACCCAGTGGTGGTGCTGAAGGTAGGATTCGAACCTGTGACCACTTGGTCCAGAGGTAAGTATCCTACCCACTGAGCTACCTTCACCCATACATACATAAATGTAAGTATTCATATTTAAAAACTGCCTCCTGTTCAGTATTATGCAATACTATTTATTCTGGAAGGTTTTAAAGTAGCCTGCCACACACTCATGTCTGAACACAGCACATTGTACTTGTTTTGGATTCACATCCCTTTCACACCATTCCGTTTTAGTGCTTTATTGTCTATTGATTGTATTGTTTCCCTCATCCCTTGCACTTATCACACTTATGGTGCAATACTGGAAGGTTTGCAATCTGTTCACACTGCACTATTACATACACTACTGTTGCAATTGTTGTGGCATCTATTTATTGTGCTGTTTGTATTAATGCTATTGTAAATTACAATTAATTTGCACGTAACTTGAACGTTGCTATATGTTGCCCCATGAATCGTGGAGAAACGTCTCATCACACTATGTTCATCTACTCAGCTACTGATGACAATAAAGTAACTTTTTTGTTTTTAATTGTGGTGAGGTTATCTGCCCCTTGCTCTGAAGAAGGATATCCTAACAAAGAGAGTACCGAAGTTTTGGAAGGTCATATTCTTTCAGCTCTTTTCTTCATTTATGTTCACGTTAGGGTGGGTGTGCTGCTGCCCTCATATATATTGTTACCTTTCACCAGTTTCTTCTACTGTCTCACCTGTAGCAACTGCTCTCCGCAAATAACACCAACCATATATGAATTTCTAGAAGACCATATAGCTCTGTATGACTATAATCATTCATTAACAAGAATCTTTCTTTCACATCAATCTCCAAATAACCACCCAACCGTTTATAGTGTACAGGTTAATTTACAGGTTATGCTTTCCTTAAATGCACAGTAGTCGAGATTAGGTTTGTGATTAAATTGTGTATAATGTTATAATTAAAACGTAAACATTTGCAATAAAGGAATAAAGAAGAGATGGATTGTAGTTTAGTAGGTTTATGACTCTAAATGTTTTATCAGCATTCAGCCCCACACGAAAGGAAAAGAAGCAACCCAATTTTCCATCATTCTGTCAGAGAGAGAGAGATAAACCTGTTAAGGTTTGAACCTTTCAGTCCTGTAAGTTGTGAGGAGAGGCCTCCATAATTTGGACTAGTTAACTTGAACTGCCCAGTAGATACCACAGATTGAGATCTGAAAGTCAAACCAAGCTCTAGAATTCTTTGTCTTCAAACAGTGTGACTAACGGCAATTAGGGAAAACTGTTCCAGCAGAAATATTCCCAGAGCATCACATTTATGGCATTTTTCATATGCTTTTATCCTAAGTGACTACAGGGGACAGTTTCCCTGGAGCAACTCGGGGTTAAGGGTCTTGCTCAGGGACCCAGGTGTGGTGCTGCCTCCACTGCCTCACCCTCTTCCTACAGTGCATCCTGGTGCCAAGTCTTTCCTGGCTAGTGATGCACATAGAAAGAGAAAAATTGGACAAGCACAAATATATGAACAACTTTGACGAGGGTCAGATTGTGATGGGTGAGAGCATCAAAACAGTTCGGATCCAACACGTCAACTTCAAGAACTGACTGTTCACTCACTACTTCACACCCCTTTGGCAGGTGCTATTGTTGCAGGACAATCTGTGTTATTCACAAGATTCCTGCCAGATTTGATGTACCAATCTAAAACAGAAAGTAGAGTATATTAGACTTTATAGCACGAAAGTAAATCGAGCAGATACGGTGTATTTGAGAGCAGAGGAAGGGGGAGGTGTTTCTGAACAGGGTTATGGTCATTGGTAACATTAGACATTGATCTTAACACAATGGAATACATTTTCAGTGAAGGAAACCATGCCTGGTAGCATAGTTCCCCCTTCATACACAGTATTTAAATGAGTCACTCAGGGAGCTGGTATGTGTGAGCATGTGACAGATCTGTGAGAACATGACATGGGGAATTGTATCTCCTGTGGTAAAAATAGCACCATGCTCAGACACGCTAAATACAGATGACCCATAGATATGGTTCGCGCCTAACTCTTGTAAACAAGCAGCTGAAGCTAGAAAGAAGCCCAAAGAACACACATCGCAGGTAAGACCATCCAGGCTCTGACCAGACTGGTGGCTTTTTGAAATGGTCTGGGTTGCTTTTCATTCCGTCCAGGTCAGTTTTACTGGGATTTGAGGTCAACTGTTGTTGTGAGTAGTGGCAAGTTATGAAAAACTCCTGTTGCCACATACCAGGCAGAGGCACTCTACGTACAATTTCACAGCTTATCTTTAGGATTTAGGCGCATTACGCGGCACTTAACTGTATTGTTGCACACTGAGAGATTTCCAGTGAGAAAAATTATATGCTTAATGAACAGTAGATGGTATTCCCTGCATATTGTGTTCTTGTGATCTGTTTTATTGGTATGTTCCTACAGGTTTTCCACTAATTATCCCAAATACCTGTTATTACTCAGAAACAGAGGCCGCAATGAGGACAGGTAGTGGTGGAATGGACATTCCCGTGTATGACCTTTCACTGATACGTAGTCTGTGGGAGACCAGAGCGAGGAAGTACAAGCAGAGGCAGAGGAAGGAACAGGAGAGGATCGATAAAAGTGCCCTTGCCAAGTGAGGAACAGAAACCTGACACATTTTGGGTTACAGTGCACAAGTTGTTATTATGTGCAAAACCAGTGTATGCCTTCTATAGGCATGTGTTTAGAATTGTAAGAGCTTTTCAGACTACAAACACTAAAATGTCATTCATATTGTTATATACATCATTACTGAGCTTTTTGTCATTGTATCTCATTTCTATATTATTTGGCATTATTTGACAGTAACCATTGCTTAGTTACATTGTGTTAAACTTTCTCAGTGAATAGAACAAGTGGTCCAAAATGACTTGGCCATATGAGGTTTTCACCCATCAGAAAAAAAATGTTCAAAAGTACACAAATTATACAAAAATCTAATGCAGCACACAATGATCAGCTACAACATTACAGTCATTGACTGAAAACATTGATTGTCTTGTTAAAATGAAGCCAGTCAAGTGGTGGGATATAATAGGCAGTGAGTGAAAAGTCAGTTTCTGAAGTGCTGGAAGTATAGTGATCTGAATAAAAGGATCTGAACAACAAGGGCCAAACGGTGAAGGCTTGTTGACTGGGTCAGAGCATCTCCAAAACAACACGTCTTGTGTGGTTTTCCCGGTCTGCAGTGGTTTGTACCTTCCAAAATGGGGTGGAGGTAGCTCAGTGGGTAGGATACTTGCCTCTAAACCAAGACCAAGTATAAGACCAAAAGGTCATGGGTTCGAATCCTGCCTACAGCACCACTGGGTTCCTGAGCAAGACCCTTAACCCCAAGTTGCTCCAGGGAGACTGTGCCCTGTAGGTAGGAAATGGAAGTCGCTTTGGATAAAAGCGTCTGCGTAAATGTAAAATGGACCAAGGAAGGTGAACCAGTGACACCGAAGGGTCGCTGATGCTTGTGAGGAGTGAAGGCTAGCCATTGCGGCTAGCCACAAACTCCTGAAAAAGTTTATTCTGGTTCTGATTAAGAGGTGTCAGGAGACACAATGCAGCACAGCTTACTTTACATGAGGCTACGTTGCTACAGACCAGTCAGAGTGCCCATGCTGACCCCTGTAGACCACAAAAGTGCCTACAATGGGCGTGAGAACATGAACTTGATAAGGGAGTACGTACTGGAAGAAGGGGGCTTGGTCTGATGAATCACAATTTCTTGTATATCATGTGGCCACAGGATGTTTTGCTAACATCTAGAGGTCTTATGGAGTCCATGTTTGGTATGTGGGGGACCTACACAATATTAGGCAGGTCGTTTTAATATTATGGCTGATCAGTGTTCATGTGTTAATACAGATTCTAGAAAGATTATACAAACTTCCACCAAAAGTGGAATTCCAGCAAACAAGGTTTTGCATTTTGGCATTTAACTCACAAAACAAGACCAAGGTGTAACTCCACTGATCTTTACAGCACTGCAGGGATGGATTCTATGTCAAGCTCAGAATAAAATTAGATTAGTAAAACACTGTAAAACGGAAAATTCCTGAAGAAGTGTTAAATGGGCCTGCCGCCAAGAAACACCCTTCAGGCTCCGTATCAACCATCTCCTACATAGCATTATTGTAGTGTTAGCATTAGCATAGCATGAACAGAGTAGTAGCATTTTCTTAGCATTAGCATGAACATTGACATTACATTAGCATCAGCATAACATTAGCATTAGCATAGCATGAACATAGCATTAGCATAACATTAGAATCAGCAAAACGTTAGTATTAGCATAGCATACTATTAACATTAGCATAGAATTAGCATAGCATAGCATTAGTATAACATTAACAAAACATTAGCATAGCATTAAGATTAACATATTGTTAGCATTAGCATAACATTAACATAACATTAGCTTTAGCATCATGTTAGCATTAGCATTTTGATTTTAGTATTTTACACTTCTCAGGTCTAGGTGAAACACATTCAATCAAAAGTTCCCTTTTCTCCAGAAAAGACAATAACTTGTGCTGTTGGTTCTTAGGATAAATCAGCAATGGCAGTATCGCATAGCATGCAGAAAAATGAAGATCAAAGAGGTCAATGCACTCCAGTGTTATCTGGAGAGATCAGCCTTTGCAGAGATGGACATTCTCCCCACAGTTGACGCAAGTATGTTTAATGCATGGAAAGTCAACCTGTAGACTGTTTTTATCAAGAGATATTCTTTGGCACTGATCACAACACGATGGTTTCAGTTTAAATGCCTCTTTTATCCCCCTTGGGCCCGAACTTTAAAACAGAGTTTCATTAGTTTAAGTCATTACAGGCGGAACTCAAATAGAACTGAAAGTCTTCAAACAAAGTGTCTTCACTTTACACCATCTGGCGGAGTTGTTAGTTAAAGATACCTAACCAGATAACATTCCTCTGTTTTGTTTGAACTTCTTTCTCACACTGTGGTGTTCAAACACTTTCACAAGATCCTTCTTTAGAATGTTTCTCTGTCTTGCAGGTTCCGATGCTGAAGATAAGAAATTCATTTTTGAGCTGAGTGGAAAGAAATGGAGGGTAAATCTCATTTTAGCTTCAATTTTTGAAAAATTAAACATTAAAATAAAAAATGTAAAAATATAAGTACGAAAACAAAAGTTTATATATATTTACCTGATTCACAGAAACTGCCGGATGACCTCCAGTTAATGACGTTCCTCCGAGAATGGCATATTCGTGGAACGTCAATTCTGAGGCTTCCCACCTACATTCACGAGTTTGTGGACTTGCGTGTCCTGGACATCCCTAAAAACGGATTCACGAAGCTGCCTCCTGAGATAGGTCACATCCTATTCCTTTCACTTTAGTTTTCTTTTCAATCCACTCCCACTTGTTACTTTTCACAATTTACATTAAGTGACTATTAATAGCAAGAGTTATTTAAGCCTATTCAATCATTTCCCACTTTTTTTACTTGGTCATCTGTGTCATCTTCAGGAACGCTGGTTAACCTGAGGGAACTGAATGTGAACTATAACAAGCTCTCCAGCATTCCTCCTGAACTTGGGGAATGTGAAAATTTGGAGAAGCTGGAAATCACAGCAAATTTGAATCTCAGTGAACTGCCCTTTGAGGTAACAATTTCAGGAGCTTCAACTTTGCAGGCATTTTTTTTTTAAGTATTGAGGTATTAAAGTTGAAGTTTATTGTCATGTGTACAGAGTACAGTGTACAGAGCACAATGAAATTCTTACTTGAACACCCTCTTCACAGATAGAACATAAAGACATGAAAGACATGAAGGACAAAGCAGTGCAGCGATAATATCTAGTCACGGGTTGAGTTGCATAATATTAAGTATAAAGAAAGTATAAAGTAACAGTGCAGTGTAAAGTGTGAGTGCAGTGTAAAGTGTGAGTGCAGTGTAAAGTGACAGTGCGGTGTAAAGTGTGAGTGCAGTGTAAGTGCACTCTTCTGTAAATAGGCATTAGAGGGGGCAGTTGGTGGCCTGTGGTGGTAAAGGAGTCAGCCCTGTGATCAGAAGTGAATTTGAATCCCAGGACTGCTAGTGGCACCACTGAGGTGCCCTTGAGCAAGGTACCGTCCCCACACACTGCTCCCCGGGCACTGTGTTCCTGGCTGCCCGCTGATTCACTTGGTGAATGGGTTAAATACACAGAAAAAAATTCACACTGTTCACACTGTGGTGTGTTCACATATGACAAAAAGGATCACTTTTAATGGTCTCTTCACTATAAAAAACATGATAATTGAAGGAAGCTTCCTTTTAATTTCGCCTAATTTGTGCCCGTGGTCATACTAAACACACTCCTGTGGATCCGCATGGCTACCAGATCAGGCAAAGCTACAGATAGTGGACGGGAAAGGAGGCCTCATTCGGATGCAGTTATGGTGCTCATTGTTAAAACTTTCATGTAACTGTGTTTTCCAGCTGAGCAACCTAAAAAAACTGAAACATCTAGACATAGCAGAAAACAAATTTATCTCCATACCAGTCTGTGTACTTCGAATGTCAAGCTTGCAGTGCCTGGACATCAGCAACAACAGACTCACAGACTTACCACAGGATATTGACAGGTAAGGTTTTTACCCAGAGTCTTGTTTATTTGCGCGTTTTAAAAGAGGCCATATATTAACAGTTTGTTTATTTACTGATATTTAAATATGTCGTTTTAGACTAGAAGAGTTACAGACATTGTTCCTGCACAAGAATGAATTGACATACCTTCCTATGGAAATGGCAAACATGAACGCACTCCAGATGGTTGTTGTCAGTGGAGATGTGCTAGTCAGCGTTCCCTGCAAAATCTGTGACAACCCTGACATCAGGTAAGTTGGAGGTTCTGCAGCAGGACTTACTTTAGCACTAAAATGGACATATTCAAACATTAATGGCACACTTGGGTGACATAGGTTTATGGAAAATAATTTTGTGGTTTATTAGCTGAATCTCATGCTAATGCAATATGATTGATTTTAACTGAAAGTGTAAATAAAATGTATAATGGACTTCTGTGGTCAGATGAGACCGAAATCGAACATGTTAGACTTTGTGGGTGTACAGAAATGAACCTCATCCCCACTATTAAGTATGTTGGAAGATCCATGATGTTTCAGAGCTGGGGAACCTTGTTAGGGCTCCATGAACTCAATGAAGTACCAGAAGATTCAAAATGAACAATTTGATCTTTCCACCAAAAGACTTAAACTGCAGAGTCATTGCTGCTAAGAGTGCAATGCTAAGCGCTATATACAGCTCTCAGGTTTTACCTTTTATAGGTTTTACCTTTTACTGAACAGCTTTGCCTTAGTTTTTAAGAACTGCTGGCAATATTTCTCCTCATTTCCAAATGAAAATATTGGTCTTTAAAGCATAATTTTGAAAGAAATGACAAAACATCAAAATAAGAGAAATGATGCAGCGTTTACAGAACTTGAATAATTCAAAGAAAACAAATCGGTTGTTTAAACAAAATGGCAATAATTACCTTTGAGGAACTTCTAGTAGTGTTTTGCCATCCAACAGGTCTCATTGTGAGAGGAGAGAGTCGATTACAGCAGTGTTTTTATACCTTTATGTTATTGAAGGACAATACTTGCCATTTCTTCCAGATTCATCAAATTATTTGATAATCCAATAAACAGAAATGATAAAGAGGATGAGAAGACTGCCTCCATCGATGAGTCTATAGAGCACGGGGATCTCGAGAAGGAGTTTATGCAGACTTACATCGAGAGTCTAAAGGACAGAGGTAAGTTAAACATCACTTTCAGAAATGATTTTAGAGAGAGAGTGAGAGAGTGAAAGAGAGAGAGATAGAGGGGGGGGGAGAGAAAGGGAAAGAGGGAGAGAGCCTCTGAGAGAGAGAGGGAGAGAGAGTGTGTGTGTGTGTGTGTGTGGAAGAGAGAGAGACTCATATTCCCCAAGAATTAGTTTTACTGGAACTAAATTTGTTTAAAAAAATTTAAAGGCACCGTGGAAAATCCTTCCATTAAACAGAACGTTTTTCCTTATAAATGATACCTTCAGACAATTCATCAATTATCAATGAATCTGAGTGAAAAGTAGAATTAATAGAATAAATGTAGTTTCTGACAGTTAATGACAGAAAAGTTTGAGCAGAGGCTTCAGATGAGATTAGATCCACTTGACTGGACACACTCTTTAGTTGAAGAGATTAGACACACACTGAGCTTTTTGTTCAAAGGTCTTAACATGCTCAGTGTCACAAATGTGATCAAATTGAAATAGTGATGTACAAACATTTAGAGTCTTCATTTTCCATTTTAATGATTATAAAAACATTTTGGTGTTGATTTCCACTTTTAAATGAAGACAAATGTAGACTTTTGCCCCCCCACCCACTGTATAGCAGTATGTATAGTTAGGGTTGGGCTTAGTTTATATCAAACAAATGTATCAGTGCAAAGGAAACATCCCCAAAGACGTCAAAAAAACAGTGAATCTCAGTAAAGTTTTTATCTTACAATTTTTCCAGCTTCTGCTTTATTTTAGTGATTGCACTGAAACCAGTTAGTTTATTGTGACAGACTGAATATTTGTAGACTAATGCAATTTCTTGTTTTGTAGCTTCAGCACCGATCTACACCACTAAAGTCTCCCTGACCTGCCTCCTTTAAACAGGCCAAAGATTTCTGGGCCAAAAGCCAAAGTTGTTCGAAAGTATTTGTATGTAATGTTTTCAGTGCTCATCTAAATCATCCTCATTTGAAAGATGCATGACAAATCTATCCTGAATGTGTTCCCACAGGGTGAAGAGTTTATGAATGTGAATGCATGCTCTTCGTTAGCTGGCACTGAATGAGTCTCACGAGATTAAACACAGAAGACAATCCCGCTTTCTAGGTTTAGTGCAATAACGTGACCAAATCCTTGTTGCTGGACAAAAGCCTAGTTAGTTTCCTTCATTGAGTTTTTGCAACTTGGGTGAATATTTAGTTTAAGATAATGACTTTGTTAAACATTTTTATCTTTATGTGTCTTGTAACCATTAAAATTTGAAAGCTGCACTCTGGTTTTGTCTCCTTTAAATCACCAACAGTGTTGAAATATACAGTACAGCACTGTGCAAAAGTCTTAAGCCACCCTTCGTTTATTCACATTTTGCTTTGAATCAACTTGTTGGTGCAAAAAACATGTTCTTTGTCGTATACTGATCACCGCCAGATCATCTGGAATCATCTGCTCCTGGTTCTTCACTGGTTCAGGACTTCAGTTAGAGGCTCTCTGTTCTGCTTGAATG